>JAOWCC010000936.1:58553196-58711607 GCA_030867875.1 Actinernus sp. WN-2022
ATGAAAGGTAGAGGTGTAAACCACACACATATGTATAACGTTTATTCGTATATTTCCGAGTTGTAGGGATTTTGACCAAAAAAAGGATTTCTGACTTCCGAGTTCCGAGTTCCGACTTCCGACTTCTGAGTTTACGTACATGAGCAACATTTATAGCATTTTCAGTCCTATTCAATGAGATTTAAGGTTCACGGTATAGCTTAAAATGGTCAGTTTGTAACATATCGAGTCACCGCCTGAATCTTAAAAAAATTGAGATTTGAGATCCACAGTATAGCTTAAAATGGTCAATTTGGAAAAAAAAGATTATGGTTCACGGTATAGCTGAAACTGTCATTTTGTTACACCGCCTGCAAATCCCTTACGATAAGGTAACAGGAATAAAATACCATCAGTTTCGTAATAATTTGTCCATTCTTTCTTTATTTGTAATATAGGATTTAAGGGCTAAAGTGAAAGTGTTAGTTTTGTAGCATTTTAAAACAACCATAAAGCCACGTTGCAGAAGGAGCTGATTTTGAAACACCTCTAAGAGGGGCTGAATGGGGGGGGGGGGGGGGGGGGGGGGGGGAGGGGAGGGGGGGGGGGGGGTACCAATATCAGTTAACAGCTGATTTTGCTGTTATCAGTTAAGTTATATAAAAAGACTACCCTAACCTGATTTGAATACATATTTGCTGGTATGAAATTAATAATAACCGCTAATTCAACATCAAACACTACATTTTGTCTATTCAATAGATTTTTCTAGTATCAGATAACTCTGATGTGTCATGTTTAATATTTGACTATTATCAACTGGATCAAATCTGTCGAAAACCATCCGAAAAGCCAATAATAGCATGTGACGTTACGTCATTTTAATAAAAAATAATGAATATCAGGTAACAGCTATCTCACAAATATCAGCTAACAGCTAAAAAAAATTACAATTCTCAGTTAACAGTAATATTTTTGGTCATTTTCTCAGTTATCAGTTAACCCCATTCAGCCCCTCCTCTAAATGGCATATTTACATGGGAAGAAATTAAGGTTTTTTTAAGTAACACAATAAAATGGCAGATTTGAAAATAGGAAATTAGGTAGAATTTCACGAATCTGAAGAAAGTGTCGTTTTCGTGAAACTGCACAAATGTACATAAAACGATTAATCACTTCAAAATATCAATTTTCCAGTGAGACAAATGAAACCTTGTTCCAAGTATCTTTATAACAAGCCATTTGGCCCGTATTTCGGATAAAGATGCCAGAGAAACAGCGTTTTCTTGCAGTTTCGATTGAGAATTGTTATTTTGGAAAACCGGGAAATAGTTTGGAAGAGGTTACGTGTATAAATAAAGTATGTATGTATGCAAGTCGGAACTCAGAAGTCGGAACTCAGAAGTCGAAGTTGGAACTCGGAACTCAGAAGTCGGAACTCAGAAGTCAAAGTCAGAAATCTTTTTACAAACAAACCAGTCGGAAATATACGAATAAACTATACACATGTGTGTGGTTTACACCACTTATCTTTCATATTTTGATTACATGCGAAAAATAACGTAAAAGCACTCGTAAAGCAGAATGTTTTTTATATTGTTAAAATATAACATTAAATTTAAATATTGTTCAACAATATTGTTCAACAATATTGTTCAACAATAAATGAAATTAATACGCTAATATTTAGCTTTATATGGGAAAATAAACCACCAAAGATAAAAGAACCACAATAATAGGAGAGAAAAAAAACGGTGGTTTTAAAAATGATAGACTTCCAGATAATGGAAAAGGCGCTCAAGATCGCCTGGGTAAATAGGTTACAACAAAATAATGAAGCCGCCTGGAAATTTATACCTGAACTTGCACTAAGAAAAACACGGTGGTCTCTCACTCTTACTCAGTGCAATATGATGTCAATTTGCTCCAATTAGACAATCTTCCACCTTTTCTATTGTAATATACTAAAATTTGGCAAGATTATAAACATTTAATCCTTGAAGATGTAACGGACATAAGGAAAGAAATTCTATGGAACAACAAAAATATTTTAATTGACAGAAATATGATCTTTTATATAGATTGGTATTCAAAAAACATATTTCGTATCCAAGACTTATTAAATGAAAATTAATTTTTTTTATCTCTTTCCGAATTTCAACATAAATTCAACTTTGTAGTACCGTTTACATTATATTACGGACTTATAAGTGCCATCCCATCAAATTGGAAATTATTATAAAACCACACTTACTCCTTTAAGGCAGACTGGAATTAAACCGCCACTCAAAACAAAAATTACTACACGAATTGCTTATGCAGCCATTCTTACTAGTAGTTTTGTCCCCCCAACAGCTGAGGTAAAATCTTGCGATTTGGTTTTTCCAAAGAAGACATTTACAAAGTCTATAAATTTCCTTTCTTAATTACTAAAGAAGTAAAACTATCAATGTTTCAATACAAAATATTCATAATATTCTCCCAACCCAGGTTATGCTATTTCGAGCAAATTTGTGTGAAAGTGACATTTGTCAGCTGTGCGGTAAAGACAAGCATACCTTACTCCATATGTTTATACAATGCGAGGTTTCAGCTTCATTCTGGGTAACATTTAAAACGTGGTGGCGTATCAAATGGCAACAACAGGTAAATTTACTGAAGGTTTAATACTATTATGGACAGCACGAAAATACAAAACACGAAATATCTTAAATTATGTTATCCTTGTTGCAAAATATTTTATCTTTATCACAAATATAAATAATGGTAGCTTACGTTTTGACAGCTTTCTTGCTTTTTTCAAACAAATTAGAAGTTCTACGAGAAATATCCATAAGGAACAAAAAATTGTTATATTTCCAAAGCAAGTGGGCAAAAATTATTTAATTGCAGTTTATCTCTGTTGTAGTCACCTCGAACTGTCCTTTTTTCTATCGTCATTCCTTTATTTTCGTTTCTGTATTGTTGTAAAATTGGAATGTTGTTGCGTAAATTGTAAGTGTAATATTAAAATAATAATAATAATAAAGAATAAATAAAAAAAATAAAAAATATATATATATATATATATATATATTGGGGGAGTTATGGTCGTACGCATTACAAGTCCTTGGAATGACGTCATTTAGTCATAATATTGAATGTGTTTATTTTTCAGTTGTTTCCAAGAATTAGGCATTAAATTTTGATCCTTGCGATCTTATTGAAACAAACACAGAGCAATAGGAACTAGAATTGGCTTCGAGACTTAACTACCCAGCTTCAGTCATTAAAATGTGATTCCTCAAGAAACAAAAATGGCAGAACTTATTTCTTATCCTATGTTGCTCATTTTGTTTTTCCACTTTGACCTATAGTCTTACAACTTTGAGTTGTCTGCCTTTATTTACAAGAAAACGAAAACGTCTACTACAAATAATAGGAACGGGCCGTTGGGATTTCTCCCCTCTTATTGCTTTACACATCTTAGGTTTTAAATGATAAATTTGCAGAGTCAATTCAGGTCAAACAAAAACAGTGTGATTTGTCGCCCCCCTCTACGATTTCGCCCCCCCCCCCCCTCTAACTTTTAAAAGGTTATGAATACAAGTTTTCCTTCTTTTTATTACTGTAATGTATTGACGTGGAGAATAGTAATACAAAAAACTATCCGTAATGTGTATAAAGGCATGCAATTCAATTTATTTTAAAATCCACGCTTCACAATTCGTGTTGGTAGCTACGGTAAACGCTGCAATTTTCATTCGCGCGAGCAGTGCAACATACAATCTTCGTCAATATTCGAATGATTAGTTGTTAGTATTTCTTGCCTAAAGCCAACATGTAGATGACGTAGTTATTGTTGTGGATACTTAAAGGTTTTGATAACCCGTTTATTCTGTTTATTCGCCTACTTTGAAAGTGTTACCGACTCGCGTGAAAACTTCCTGAATAAACAAGCTAATGAACTAATTAAGATCTAAAACGGCGGAAGTTTTAAAACTTACCTTAGCTTGCAGCGAGTGGCCCGTATTTGGAAACAACTGCCAAATAGCCTGATGATTTTTATATGCATGAAAACCATAATGAAGTTGACGTAATTATCGTGGTATGTAAGTTTTTATAACCCATAATGCTCGCGTGTTACCGACTCGCGTGCTTTGTTCTATTTCAATTGAGCTAACGGCGCTTGTTAATTCAGTAATTAGATCAGTTCTAACTAGGAAAACCTTTCTGGATAAACAGCTTATTAACTAATGAGAAGATAAAACGGCGGTAAGTTTTGCAATTTTCTAGCAGTGTAATTAACTCAAATTCGGAAAGAATTTTAAATGACTTTCCGAAGAAAAGGAGTGTTACAGACTCGCGTATTTTTATAGTCAGTAGTAGTAATAGTAGCTAAAGAGGTCAATTTTTTTAAAAACTTTAGATTTATAAGTGCGTTGGCATGTACTGCCTCTATTTTCTGAGGCGGGGCGATTTCAATAAGAATTACGACTAAAATTCACTAGCGATTTCGCCCCCCCCCCCCCCGAATTCGAATTCACTGAGGGGGGGGGGGGGGGGAATTCACTAGTGATCTCGCCCCGGAGGGGCGAATTCACTTTGGGGGGGGGGGAATCGCTGTGACACCGGTTTTATACTGTAGTAGCAGGGCCGTAGCATGCCCTGAAAAACTGGGGGGGGGGGGGGGGCACAAAGTCATTTCGCAACCTAACCCCTGGGTTTCCGAGGGGGCCAGGTACCTTGTTTGTTTGTTTTTGGAAAACATTTGGGGGGGCACGAGCTCCCCCCGACCCCTAAGGGCGCTACGGCCCTGGCTGTAGTGGTGCTCGTAGGGTGTGAGAAACCAGAACCACCTTCCCACTAAAAAGAAGACTCTGCTCACAGGGTTGGAAAGGGGTATTTGAACCTTCAAGTTTCTTTATAACAAAACTACAAAAATAACACTCCAAGATCACGAGAAGAGAAATATCATGTGAATGTCCATTGTCCTGATATGCTTTTCAAACCTTTTTGATAGAGGATGGCAAAGTTAAAGTGGATTGGCCGAGTTGGAAGGCCGGGCGGGAAAATATTTCTCTAGAGGTCACGGCGACCTACGGACAAGACGGACAATACAAAATGACCGAGAGCCAAATATTTTCCCGTCAGCCCGATTTAAAACGGTCAATAAGTTTTTTTATGACATGGCCACTTAGTTTGTTTAGATAATGGCAAAATCAAACAGGGCCGGACACAGGCACCCCAAGCTCAAGGTACGAAAATATAACTTTACTTTATGGGAGCGTAACGAACTCCGTTTACTAGCCAGAAATACTGTATTAAAAAAAAATGACTTACCTTGCCACTGTGATGTCTTGTGTCATGTTTCTCTCCTTGTTGGGTGAATTTAAGCTTATTTGCGAAAAGAAAACCCGGCTGAAATCAGCTTAAACCACCCAATAAGGAGAGAAACATGACAGAAGACATCACAGTGGCAAGGTAAGTCATTATTATTTAAAACCATTACAGTATTTCTGGCTGGTAAACGGAGTTCGTTGCGCTTCCATACAAACCCTTATAGTTATATTTTCGTAACTTGAGCTTGGGGTGCCTGTGGGCCGACAGCTTTTTCTGGCCTGCTCACGTCAAACACGAAAGGTACACATCACGTGACTTTACGGCACACATCACGTGACGTTTGTAAATGGTTCATTTTCAGGAAGGCGCGCAGGGCCGTATGGGTAATATGATAAAAAAAACTTATACTTCTATGAATTTGATTTTGGTTTACAGTGAACCAATAAATTATTTCGAGTTACTCTAAATTTCTCAAAGAGTGTATATCAGGTCAAATTTTGTTATCATTAATATCGATTCTGTATCAAGTGAATAGTTGCCTAGTGGAATAGTTCTTGATTTGAGTGCTGCATCTATGAGTAAAAGAGGTTTATATTTCCAATATGCTAATGATTGACATAATTCGGGAATGTACTTTCATTTCTTTTTCCTTGTGAATATCCTTGTTTTCTGATTTTGACCAAATAATTGGTAAAATCACTGAAATAAGCTTCAAATGTAACACAGATGTTTACAATAGGTAATTTATCTCTACAAGTATGTTTCTGTATAATAAATGAAGACCAGTTTTACGTCACCGGCTTGAATATGTTATAAATATAAACCTCTGTAACTCATGGATACGACACTCAAATCGAGAAATATTCTACTATTCAATATGTGATAAAAATATTTGGCCTGATATACACTTTAAAGCATTCATCCACTCGAATCTTTGCCATCCTTCATCAAAATTGTCTCCAATTTTCTCCATTACACCTGGAAAGCATACTCTTCTAATCTTAATTATTTTTTCTTTCATAATGAGAAAGTTTATCATTTGGGGGTTGACATAGACTAAGAGTGTATTTTGTATGACTGGGCAAGTTACAGTCTGTGATGACTTACGGCACATTTACTGTATGACATGCTGTGACATTGACATGGTTTAACTTTCCCATTATTTTTGTCTTTCTTACAGAGTGCATTAAGTTACAGCATGGTTACAGAAAGGCTACAGACATGCCGTAGTTTGTCCCACTCATACAAAATCTGCTCTATCCCCTTTAAAGTCACAAATAAACTCCAAGTAAGACACAAAGAATGGTAACACAAAATGCACTTGTCTGAGTGTATATAAGCAAGTATGTATACACCGGTTCAGAAAGTTTCTTAATAAGGTTCTTCCATTTCTTCTTCTTCAAATACTAGACCTCTTGTCCTCTTTGTGGCCAGCATTACTTTTCTCTTCTCTTTAGCCATCTGCACAGCAGATTTAAACACTCGACAATACAACTGAACTGCAGTGGGCATGTCATCATTACCCGGTATTGGGTACATTATCAAATTTGGGTTACAGTCACTGTCCACGATCCCTATACTAGGAATATTACACATGGCAGTTTCTTTAACAGCTAGTAGGTTTCTGCCTAGAGATGGTAAATGAAGGAAGACAACAAGATCTGGAAGATTCCTAGTTTCCAACACCATGTGAGAGTTGGTGAAAGTTCCTCCTCTCCATCTATGGGTTATGAAGTATTCTCCGCAGTCTCTACCTAGTTTTTGGATCACTTCTTCAAACTGAGGGTTAGTTGAAACAAATAGAACTTTCCCTCCTCTATATACTATATGGCAAAGGACATTTAGGGCAAGCTGCAAGTAAATGCACAAGAAGAGTTGTTATAGAGGTGTGAAATCCCCCTGCCTCCAAAATAATATAAATGGGCCACATCAGACAAAATGAGCCCGGACACCACAAAATGTAAATATATTTTGATTTTTTTTATGCCTGCAGTGCTATTGCAATCAGCATTGCGAGCACCACATTGTACTACTAACATGTAGTGTAGATTTCATGAAATTGACAAGTGAAATCGAAGACGAAATTTATGATGTTCAGGGCTCGACCTTAACGTTTTTAGCTAGTAGCCTTTTGGCTAGTAAGATGTAATTTTTATTAAAGTAAACAAGCAACTTCCACTAGCCAAAACTGGAAATCCACTAGTCTTTGGCTAGTTGACGACTGTTAAGGTCGAGCCCTGGATGTTTTTACACAAGGGTTTGATCACAATTTTAGCAGCAGCAAACGATTGCCTATCATCAGATGATTGTTATAACTTGAAGGTATAACTTGTACTATTGCTAAAACTCTATGAGCTACAGGGAGCAAAATGACTGCAGAAAATATTTTTTTGGCCAAAAAATAATCATCTTGTTCATCTTAGTTAATCTTTTACTCTTTAATGTCAGCATGTATAAATGAATGTCATACATCAAAACCATCCCCTATGACAGGATTCCTAATTTTTATGGTCATATTTGTAATCGGGCCCTTGCATCAAAATCCCATAAATTTTACCCCTGAGTATTGTTGTCAATTTCTTGAAACTGACATTTATTGTTTGGAATGAAATGTAGCGAACACCGGTACAATGAAATTTTCAATCTGTTATTACAAACACCATTGTACCAGTTATTTAACATGAATGTTGTCCAGGCCATTTTTGTCTGATGCAGCCCAAATCATTTGTTTGAAGGGGCACCCCACATACTGGACTGTCAGAGCTTGAGTGTCAGATCCCCCACCTCTCTCCTCCCCCCCCCCCCCCCAAACACCCCCCCCCAAAAAAAAAAAAAAAAACAGGTAAAAACCTGTAGCATAAATTATTTTAACTAAAAATACAAACTTTGGTACTTATTTACCCTGGGTACCAGAGGTTTACTACATGTACCTCTCTCTACACTATAAACTTTCAGCGAGAAGCGACAAGCAATGAGAAAAGAAATAACTTCTGGTGCCGCTGGTTGGGAATCTGACACTTCCATATCAGGTACAAGATTTGTACCTTGTTACCGATTGGTTCTCTATTTCAACCAATCATGATGGCTAACTGGGAGGCAGTTCAAAGCCAGGGCTTTGAACCCTCGACCTCCTGTATGACAGACCGACACTAAACCACTGAGCTAACTGGGAGGTGGTAAAAGTGGCACTACTTACCCTGAAGTGTGCGACTGTCTGATTGAGGTCAATGATATGCATATGTTCTCTAGTCCCGTACAGATATGGTTTCATAAGTGGGTTCCAGCAGCCTTCGTGATGGCCATAGTGGACCCCAGCATTGAAAAGCTCCTTCAAAGTGAAGAGATTATGAACTTGGAAGTAATCTGGGTCAGCCAAAACATCTTCTTGCTGTGGTGTATCTTAAAATAAAAATCATCAGAACATAAAATGATGAAGACAACCTCCCAGCTGGACTATTTTGTGATCTAAGCTTATTGCACCACTTGGGTTAAGATCCTTTCTGTTGAAGGAAATTTATTGTCTTTAAGAATTTCATCTGGTTTGATTTTAGATTAATAATGCTCCAATGGCAATAGCTACTCTGTTATCATGTGGCTGCTGAAATATATGAGAAAGCTTAGCTTCACAAAACTCCTGAATTTTACTAACCCCTCCCATAGCAGGGACTGGAGAGAGGGGGGAGGGGTAAGGTCAGGCAAAGAGAAAAAATGTTTGAGACTCGGAGGGTGAATTAATTTATATTGTAACCCAAGTGAGTAACATCCAGCGACTAAATTTAATCGGGACTTGATATGGCAGTGAAGGTATTTGGAAGGGGACAGTCTCTTGGGGGGTGGGGAAAGGGGCATTAAGGAACTGCCTTTCCCCCCTCTTACTTGGTCCTCTGGCGACAAGACTCCACAGGTCTTTTTCTCGCTGGATGACAATAGCCTGGGGGCCAGTTTGAGTAATGTTTTTTTCGTATCCCAAAATGCATACATTTCTGAATTCGAAAAAAGAGCACTGAATCTCTGGAGAGCTGTCACGTGATCTGGGGCAACAAAATAATCGGGCAAAAGTTGTGTATGCTGAATTTTTGAAAAATACCTTACTGTCAGAATTGTGGAACTGCAATCGCTCCTTCAAACCGAGGGAAACTGAGCTCTTCAGGCATACCTTGTTCGCGTTTGCGTTCCTGCCTGTAAGTGGGTCTGGGTCGAGTCCGGTCGTGATTGCCACTTGTAAGATACCTAACTGACAGCGAGGGCACCAGAGATCTAAGGATGGGCAAACCTGAATAACAATTTTTTTTACATTTAGAGTAGCAGATACCTATTAAGATTTTACAGCCAAGATGCGCTTGATACCTGAAGCATAGTGACACACGTTCCGCCACAAAACTCCATGTGTAGCCGCCATCTTGAATGATCATACCCATGATGCCTTACGATACAACATTTTCACTGCTATTAAAATTTATGATCACACAACAACAACAAATTCTTTATTTACACTCACTTTACAAAAAAATAGTATAGCAGTAATTAGGGTTTAAAATAACACAAGATTTATCCGATTTTGAACACAACGTTGCTCTCTTTCCATCTGTCAATACTAGGTATAAATCTGATATTATTTTTCGATTTTCCCCGTTTTATTAATGATTGACCTGAGGGGCTACAACTACTAAAAACGGCAAGACAAAACTGAAAGAAAACTGAAAATAAATTAAGATATTTTTTCGTTTTGGCGACCCCGCTGCATTCCACGGGCGTTTATCCCCCAGAAGTCCCCGCGGCATTACAATAAGAGGAAGACATCTTGTTTTGGTCAATGACAAGTGTTTCACCATGTGATGTGTGTGGGTTACTCTCTCGAACCACTTTTCAGCGGGAAATTATCATATAATTCACATGTCAAGCCGTAGGAAATCTTCGTAAATACTTTGGGAGTGACTCTTTAAAGGCTCAGACAGATTTCTCCGCCGAAGTCTAGCTACTGGAGAGGCGAGGCATCGTTGAAATCTAGAAGTAGTCACCACATATCTTTCGCCGTTTCGGCATCTTTCGAAACGCATTAATTTACATTTTACAGAAAAAATCAAATTCCGACGAATCTGAAAAATATCCCGACGATTTCCCGAAGCAGTCGCCACTTTGAACTTTGGTGGTTTTGTTTGTCAAGCACTGTGATTTCAGTGATCTGGGGGATCATTTTAGGATTCAAGAGAAAAAGCGAGTCAGGCCAAGAAACTACTCAGTGCCAGTGGCGATTCACCGCCGATTGAATCTAGGGAAACAGCTTCACTCGTCGAAATGGCCGATTGTTTGTGTAAGCCCTGAAACCCTAACACCAGCCGCCGGCCGCATAATTTGTGAGGGAAATTACTATTTCAAAGTGTCATTCACTTGTGACAGGAAAACTGAGGAATCCGAAAAGATCAGATTCGTTTTCAGTAGTTTTAAACTGAAGCCTGAACTGCTGAAGGAACGAATATTTGCGCGGTTTATCAAATTCATCTTGACGGAAAGACTGTGGAGGCGGTGTTGATAAAAAATTAACTTCCTTCAGCTTGGGTTGTGATCAGCCGACAACAGAAAAAAATACATTTGTTTGTCCCTTATTGTTTAATTTATTCAGTGTTCAGTACAGTGGGTGTATCTGAAGAACATAGGGAGTCGAACATAGTCATATAAAAAAACTAATATATTGTCAGGAAACCATTGTCAGGTACAGTGTAAGGTGGCTTCTGCTAGGGCTTGAAGATCCACCCTTAAGTTAATATAATCACTGACATCAAATCTAAAGTCTCATAACTGGAAGTCATCAGTGTAATAGCTCGAGTAAATATGACAGAGGTGGTAGCTACAGTTTTAAATGGATCCAAGGCTGGGAGCTGCCCAGGTAGCCCTCGCTCAAATGGTGATTTCATTGTGCTTTCTGCACCTGAGATTGACTCTGATACTGCATCAATTCTTTCGTCAGGGAAAAGCAAGTCTCAAGGTAGTAGCATTGGCAGTTTTGCTGAAGTAAATATTCCTGATGCAGAGGCAAGGATGGATAATGATTACACAGATGAAGAGGTTACACGGCTTGTAGAGGATGCTAGAAAAGAAATTGCACATGATAATGTCCTTACTAAGAAATCTGAAAATGTTCAGGGCGATCAAGAAAAGGATAACACCAATCGGTATTCATCAGACAGTGGTATTGGACAATTAAGTGACAAAGTTAATGATAATACTGATGATGGCATTGAAGCCCAATTATTAGATGAAAAATCTACAGAGGAGCCTCCAAGGGATAGAGCAGTTTCTGAAACAGCCACAACTGTTAATGGTTCAGATTTGACTGATTCTTCCCTGCGGAATCGTTCTTCCAGTGATGTGGGAAGTGGTGAAGAGGATGAAAATGATGAGAATGCCACCAAGTTTGAGAAGGTGACATATCTGGGGTCCTCGGCTGTGAATGCTCCAGTTAGTGAAATAGAGCTTAAGCGCACAATGGCAGTACTGCGTGAGCAGTCCCAAGTAACCATAGATGTTCACCTTATTATTGGGTCGACATCTTTAGGACGGATTAAACTAGTGGATCCAGAGACTAATACTGATATTGCCACGTATAGGGTGCAGAGGATTCTATTCTGTGGGCGTGGTGATGTTGATGGGGACGAGAAGGACTGCTTTGCTTTCAACACGGTGCACGGAGACACTGATATTTTCCACTGCCATGTGTTTAGGTGTCTGGAGCCAGAGATGGTAAGTGACATAAATAATACAAATAGTTTACTGCCTCAATCTTCATTTGTGATAATTGATGAAGTTCCAAACATCCTAATTGATACAGTGCCTCTGCTAAGAAATCAGCTGGTAATTAATACAGTACTAATAAATAACTAATAATAATATTAGTTATTATAATATTATAATAACAATGAATTAACTACTACTCATTATAGTAGCACGAAATATAATATAATAACTAAATATAATTTAGACATGGTTAAATTTGCCAGCGCATTGCGGTCTTCCTGTGGCACAGCTCACAGGGCCTGGGTCTGAATCTCATACAGGGTTTTTGTGTTGCCTAGTTTGGTGGTGGTTGGCATTCGCTCATCGTGTCACTTTCAAGATTTTGAGTGCTGTATTTTTGGAGTGTGTTGTCAGTCTTTAGTATAGATTGGGGTTTTCCCTCCCTCCCTCCCCTATTGTTCTGGTTATCCACTCCTGTGTGACCCAGTGTGCTTGGCTTGTGTCCCTGGGCCTGGCAACCAAGCTCTCAAGCTCTGATCCTACTTACAGCCTAGGCACTGAACCTACAATTAACCTCAACACATCTAGGATTATTGGGCATTCCCATAGCTGGATATATTTTAACTAATAATGAGTAATACATGTAGATACAGAACAAGTAGCTGTGCATTATTGGGCCAGAGGCGAGAGTTTTCGGATTTACAAACTCAAGCTGGAGGTGAGAGTTTGTAAATACAATAAAGCATGGACAGGATCTGTATAATTATGACTTACATGTATCAAATGTCTACATGTAGATGTGGAGTCGTGTTCTTCAGTTATTTTGGTGATACAACCTATTTTGGACGATCAGGACAAATCAGGACTATAACCAGGATGAATCTGTATCACTGAGATTTACAGATCACTTATAGCACATTGATTTCCTTTGTTTTTCCTTCATCAATAATTATTAATGAGTTTGATAATAATTATACTGAACAGTAGTACCAATAAGTAATTGACAGGCTTAGAGAATTTAGAATGTGATCAGGAGTCATTATTGCCTCAACTTATACGTGAGTGTTTAAAAAAATAAATCTTTTTTTTTGCAATGACTGTATAAACAAAGCCATATAAACAATAATAGCAGTTACTTCATTAATTTTTGCTAACTTATAGTATAATTCAATCAGAAAGTTTTAATGTCTCTGATGCCTACTTTCAAAATTAATGAAATCCCTGGTAAAGGATTTGGGTAGTTGCATGTTGTGAAATGATGCCTTCACAGGGGCAGATTTAGGGGGGCTGAGGGGGGCCAGCCCAGCCCCCCTTTCGTTGGCTGGCCCCGCACCCCCCTAGCGAATCATGCCTATAGCTAATCATGCCTATATGGCACAAGGTTCGGCTTATGTTGCACTTTTACGGCCCCCTCTTTCTGCATTTCCTGGATCCCTCCCTGCTTCATACAAATGTCCTATTGTCAAGGAACCTACATGAAGGTAAGGTAGAAAGATTTGCCATAACAAGAACAGTGGCTAAGAAAACCTAGCATATTGAAGCCAGAGGACTCTGCAGGATAGCATATTATTGTTTTTTCAGTCTCTCTCATATCCTCAAATAGACCATTGGGGGCCATTTAAAAAGCTTTACTTAATTGATCTGCTATTCTCGTTTTTTTAAATATATTACTGTATTTCATTCTTTAAAAAAGGATATTCCCGTTAGCCAGTCAATAGATCAGCTTAATTATAAATACAGTGATATAGGTGGAACAATTTGCGATAATCTTAGGAATTGGCATGTTGTATTAAACATTATTTTGTTTTTAATTGAGGGGGCAATGTTGAACAGTAAAGAGTACAGTAAAGAGTTGGCTCTTGAGTCACGGCTAAATATTTATTTCTAAGACAAGTGTTGTCTTAATATAACATGTTTTAGCCCAATAGGATATTTCAATTTAATGAAAACATAGTTCATGAAAGACCTACATGTCTATAATGCAAAAAAGAAAACAAGAAATAGTTGGTAGCCTACAATGTACATTGTAGCTGCTAAATAAATGATTACAAAGATATCTTTATGAGGGCCAGATTAAAAAAAGTTAAAATTGCTTTAACTTTCCATATTTACATGTAGGACTTTCAAAATATTTCAGAGTAGATGGTCAAAATACATGTAGAAAGGTAGGCATTTGTAACAAATTATACAAGGGACTGATTCTCAGCAGTTTCAAAATTCGAATCTGGGAATTAAGATTAAACCACAAAGAAGCTGTTGGGAATGAGACTATTTTGAAGGCCCTGCATATTTGTGTTACCTTTATATAATTGCAGCTGGCATTTAATTTGTTGATCGGTCTTGCATTAGTCTCACTTGTGAAAATTATATTCAGACACAATGCTTCGTTCCTTGATCTTTGACAGTATATTTCAATGCTGAATTCTATTTCAATTGACACTTAAAATAATATGTAATAGCTGCAATGTAACATAACAGGAATATTACCTGAATTTTTTTTATGTATAATTTTATATATATTTATTTTCGAAGGACAGCAAGTATACATGTATGCCAAATTTTATCATTCTGTAACTTATATAATTAGTAATAGCTACATTGTGTACATACATGTACATGTATAGACGTCTCTTTTCAATATATTTTGTATTCATCATCAATAACACTTATATGCAGTCAATTTGGTTATTTTCATTAACTGTTCAGGGCTTCTGACAGGTTGCACGGTTGCGGATCCGCACAATTTGGTCAGACCCGTACAATCCTGCACAATTCCTAAAAATCTGCAAAATCCCACACAATTTGTTAAAAAAATTAATTAAAACAGGCATTCCTCTTGTTTACTGTGATTTTTGGAAACATTTAAGGCCATTTTCACCCCATTTACCTTCCAAAACACGTCGAGAAATCCCTTGTTTTGTTCGAACGGCTCGAGCAGATGAAAAAAACAACAAGCCGTTCCATTCATGGCTTGCACCGGCCTGGGCTCTAGTTTGTAAAAAAAAACAGCAAGGCGTTCAATCCATGGCTGTGCGCCAGACTGGGCTGGATTTTGGTAATTGTTTTGGAAATAGCGAATCAGAGTCGTTGTTAAATTAGCGCCTCGTGGCTCAAAACCGCGTTGATTTCAAATTGAATTTTCTCAGAATTTTCTGGGTCATTTGTGATTTTATGAATTTGCCTGACACAAAAGGAAGTTCAAACTAGCTAGAGCTCAATTGGCGACAACAAAACTTTATCCTGAAAAAGAAAAGCGTGAAAAATAGCAAGATGACTGCACGTGGGTATGTAACGCTTGAATGATCACGACGGCGATTACCATACTGATGACGCTTGATATGATCGTACATCTTTTTTATGAATTCCCATCTGAAAAGAACGTTCATTGTTTTCTTAAAATAAGACATGCATGTTTGGAGGGATGGAGACGCAACTGCATAAATAACAATACTAATTATTAAAGTGATTTTCGCGCTTCTATGATCGTTTCGCTCTCGAGCGAAGTGTAAACAAAACTATCACATTTGAGGTCTGTTTTTGGGTCGATTTTGAGAGTTTGAACGAAATCAATCAAAGGAATACCTTCTCTGATTTCTGTTCCTTCAAATTAATGCGATCTGGGCATTTTGGGGTAAATTTTCTGTGTGAAATGTGTACCAAAACGATAAGCGTGAAAGTATTCACAGACTCGAGAGCTTTTCTTTACCTTCTGCTCGAACGTCAGAAAGAACTAGCTTTGAAATGAACGATAAATTTTTTTGGAGCCTGTTGAAATTTCTTAAAATATTGCGCAATCCCGCACAATTTCCCGCACAATCGACGTTTTTTTTTCGCACAATGTACGTCCAAAATCCCGCACAATTTTGATTTTTTTTTTGGCAACCTGTCAGAAGCCCTGACTGTTAAGTGCCATATCAAAGCAACAGTGTAACAGTTCTTTGTAAAAATTATGGTACTTCCAATTTACAGTTTTTAAAACCTGAATAATACAATACAATACAATAACTTTTATTTAAACACGATATACATTAAAGCGTCGCCGCTTGTGGGGTCGTGTGTAACATAAATATAAAAATTATATACATTGAAAACAGTGGCTAAATCATTTAAAAATCATAAAAATGTCTAAAAAGTTAACAATGCTAAAAATGTAACAATATCATAAAATGTCTAAAAAGTTAAGAATGCTAAAAATGTAACAATATCAATAATATATGTAATCCTTAGTTCCTTTAGTGAGAGTCTGTACTGATGTAAAGTTAAAATCTAAGTTATGTAGTGAATCTATCTTTCTAGTCTTATCCATATATGTGTTTGTAGTACATGTTGCTGCGTCAATGTTCTCAGATATGGTGTTCCATATGATGGCACCTCTGTGAGCCAAAGAATGTATACAGCTACTCAAATAAAAAGCCTTAGGGCAACGCAATAAGACCAAAGGGAGCTGCATGGTTAGTGATCACTAAATATCTAAATGTAGAACAGCCATGCCTTGACCTAACCACATCCCCAGGTTTTTCGTTTACGTGTGGCTGATATTGTGACGTCACTGCTTCGGTTTAGCCCCAGCCATGCCAAGAAGCCTGGCCAAAACCTCTTGAAAGCGAAATCAAGAAGTCTATATGGTAGATTTTGAAGTCTATGAAATATACATATAATATTATGTGTGAAACCTAAGTCAAAATGTTCTGCCATAGGTACTTTACGTTGGTCAAAAACATACATTTGTAAACCGACTCAAAAATACAGATATTTCACTTTGCGAGAGTTAGCCTTGAAGCTTTTGCCAGGTTTCTTCTTATCAAAATCACTTGAGTGGTAAAACGTCCAGTCGGGAGCCAGCCTCCATGGCAGCCTTTTATGTGCCATGTGATCGCAGTTTTACATGCCACGTAATGTCTGATCTCTTGGCTTGTTGGCCTTATTCCAGCGAAAGGCAGTTTATTGAGCTCAATTTCTTGCTAATACATTTCCCTCATAATATCGACCCAGCTATATCCAGACATGCCATTCAGTGTAAAAGCTAGCAAAGACAATTGAGAATTCTCATCACATGGTATACAAAACTTCAATCATGTGGTACAGAAGAATGTTCTCTCAAGGCTGGCTCCCGATGGGACGTTTTACCACTCTAGTGATCTTCATAGTACTTGGGAGTCAAAATGGCCACCATTTTGTGTGGAAAAAATGTCTGAGTAGAAGATTGGGGACAAGGCTAGCGCTGGCTGTACAGCACATTAGCCACTTCTTTAGTTTTGATTCTGAGGAACTTTACCATCCATGTAATAGATGCAGAATGAATAGCCATGCTTTATCGGATTTACAAACTCGAGCTGGAAGTGAGAGTTTGTAAATGTGATAAAGCATGGACAGATCAAGGTGTAGAGAGTCATGTTTTTGGTTATTTTGGCAATACAACCTATTTTGGCTGAGAATATTAAAGCAAAAGTTTATAATGTAAATCAGGATGAAATGTGTATCAGATTTACAGTCAGATCACTTACTGTATCACACATTGATTTCCTTTGTTTTTACTTCATGAATTATTAATGAGTTTGATAATTAACATTGCAAAGACCATGATGTTGAAACCATTAGTGGTTTGTATAGTTAAAGGTCATATGCAACAAATTATGTTGCCTTAAATATTTTTTATTAGAGCAAATTCATCTTATCCATGTTTATGTAAAAAAATAAAAACATGGATGCCATGAGGTATATTTTAGTGGTGTATCCACAACAATGTTGCCCATGCGATTACGCAAAACGTAGTAAATAAGAGGGCATACCACGGTAAACTATCGTACATTTGATAAATCCACGAGCTGTCTTAGTATTGGAAGGCTAGGCTTTTAGTTTGGGACTCCCTTTTTTTTTACTGCAAGTATCAGCCAATCAAGGAAATGCACTAGACTATTTGTTTATTGTGGGACTGCATGATTGCTCACATACAATGTAGTCACCACAATGTCAATTTTCTGGTAAGTGTGGTTTACAATGTAGAGGGAATAAAGTAGACTGTGGAACTAACTAATTATTAAAAACCACTCCACCACATAATATGATTTGCTTAAATGTGTTGATCTTAAGAAATAGTACTTAAAAATGTATTACCGGTATTGTCACTAGCATTTTTATCTTTTTTATTTTTGGCTTTCAGGCAGGAAAAATATTGAAGTGTTTTGCAGTTGCATTTAGGAAACACAGAAAGGTAAGTCGAGTCTTCTAAATTAAACACAGTGACTACTGGAAATACTGAGTGTGTTATTAACATTTACTTGCATGTATATACATGTAGCACTTGGTATTAATATGTTTAGGTAATTGTGTGGTTCCAGAAATATCCATGGAGGGATATCATTGCCAGGCTTGGCTTAACTCCAAGAAACATGAGGGAGCCATCAAGGGTGGGGTATGGATATTTTCTGGAACCACACATTGTATGAATACGAGTGAGTGCACTTTGGCACACTTTTCAAATAATTATTATGAATGGTGTAATAATTACGATGCGACTACTGAAACCACTTAATAGACAATGAGAACTAAACACATTGCAAAACAAAAGTAAAGCATTCCAAAGGATAAATCTTAGCATATCTGTACAATTTTCTTCATTCGAAAGACTGACTTCAGAACTACATGTAGAAAGATCAAAGCTCAAGCAAGTCAAAATACTATTGTCTTGTAATCGACACTGATTAGCTCAAGTAACCATACGTTGGAATGCTTTGTTTTCATTCTGCATTGTGACTGGTTCTCATTCTCCAAGTGGTTTCAGTAGTCACAGTCAGTAGAACACTGCATACTTCTTCTCTCCTTTCTCTTTCAAATCTTTAACAATCACAAAACCTGTCAAGGGAAAATGCTTTCCTACATGTACATTAGGCTCGGTTTCCAGCCGTGGGGGTTTCGGTGAGCCCGCGATCCTCTCCCCACTCACGGCTGGGTGCGTGAGCTGAGGCATTGTCAGTTTTTAGCCAATCAAAAACTTGCCACTAAAATCCTGTTGCTGAATGTATTTGCCTAATTTATATTGTAAACTTTGCAAAGCTGGACCAGAAGTTTTGGATTGCTGTTCCGAAATAATATGCGTTTCAATTTTCTTTGGAAAAGTTTGCTTTCGAATAATTCAAGGATTCACACAAGAAAGCAGTAAGAGAGTTAGTTTTGGGTGAAGACACTGTGTCAGTACCCACCGGGTTTGGAAAGTCACTTGGGAAACCGTCACTTGTACCAAACTCGAAGGTCGCGAAACCCGTAATGTTCAGTCATTTCTTTGCCTAAGGTAGCCATTCTTACTTCAAAGAAAATTAGTGCTGCCTTTATTGGAGAAAAAAAGATGGATGACTCCATATTAAAAGAGTTATAAGAGAGGAAATCACATCTGACTCAGGCCACATTTACGCGTTTAACTCTGCAATCACAATTCTGCATCAAATGAGTTTTACAATTCTTTAAGTCCTACATGTATGTACTAAGTTTGTGCATTTTTTAAGGTCTCCAAAACATACTCTACACAAGTACAGTGTATTGCGCGGGAATACTCGACTCTAGCTCAGAATAGTTCCGAGATAATATCTGAACTTTATCCCCATATTTCGGCTTTTAATTTCTGTCAGCGAGGTGTCTTGAGCGGCACTGATATTACAGAGTAACAAATAATGCAGCCTAGTTTCTAAATAATTTTGAATGGCGTTTGTTCTTTAGAATTCATTTTACACTTGAAGTTTTAGTTTAGAGATCCAGTGTATTTTGAAAGTTTAGAGCCTACGCTACAGTCGTGAAACGGCTTTTCTTGTCAAAACACGCAAATTGAATAATATTGAATTTTAATCAGCTGACGTCACGGACACGGTGTGTTGACCGCGCGCCCATCCGTTAGTGAGGGGAGGCTTTGGAGAAACGACACCCCAACGGCTGAAACCGAGCCTACATGTACATCACATTTTCAAAACATTGATAATACATGAAGGGCTGTGTGCAACAAGGGCGTAAGTGACTCCTGATCAGATTCTAAATTCTCCTTCAAGTTCTTTGTTTTCTAAGGGAGAATTTATAACGTGATCAGAAGTCACTTATGCCCTTGTTGCACACAGCCCTTCACATGTAAATGCATTTTTAGGAATAATTTTGCATAAAAATGCATGATTTCTGCATTAATACTATCCCTGATATTTATTGATAATAAAACATTGTCTAGTAGTTAAAAGTCTCCTATACATGCTGCGTGGCTGCTTTATCTCTGTCTGCCCATGCTCTAATTCTAGCCTTTGGGTCTTCAGTATGGTCAACGAGTGAAGTCACCAAGCCTCGACACCCGCCCAATGCTCACCCCCCTGAATAACTTGCTGTTCAAATTCGATGTGTCACTGGATATCCTGGAGGATGATGGGAAGGGGTTCTCATCTGTGTCGAGAGACAAGGCCTGTTTCAAACTCAGGCAGAACCTCCAGAAGAAAGTTGTGGTGACTGTACAACAGCTTACCAATAGGCACATGATTGTTGAAAGGTGTGTTTATAGCATCTGGCCAAAGCCTTATAATCCCTCAACATATTGTCTCTTGTGTGATTGGTGGAATCATGTCATGTGACCTGATAACTGATCTTTACCAGATGATGGTTATGCATAGAGCATGCAAGGACTCCTGTAAAATAAAATATTTGTATGATTATAAAGAAAATACCCCACTTTGTGGCATTGAAATATGTCACCCGAGTGGTCGTTTAGCTTTACAAGCGATAATAAATCCCATATTACACGATTGGACATTGATTAACCCTTACTTTTCTCCAGAGAAGCATAATTATATGTTAAAATTATCTGTTCCTTGAAACTTACAATTTTACTCAAGCTTCGCTCTCGGAAACTGTTTGTTCTTGGAACAGATAATAATTATACTCAAACAAAATATAAGTTCTTATAATCCATCAAATATTTTCTGTCTCGCGTGATTGGTTGAATGTATCACATGACCCGATATTTTCTGTAATACCTCCTGTGAGCGTATAAGTGTGCATCAAAGAAAATATTTGAAGGATGATAACAACAATACTGTAAATGCCAGTTCTTAACTGGATTACATGCATGAGTAACTGTGTGACATTCAAACATCAACGAAGCTCAATGACACATTATTATCCGATCAGATTAGAATAAAAGTTGTCAAGCACAAAACAAAAAGCAAAATGTCAGCCAAACAGCTAACGAAGCAAATAGGGTGAACAAAGCAAAAAGTGTAGGTATTATATTTCTAGTTGAGAAACTTTTAAGCAATGTGAAATGAGTTCCTGAGAAGGTCATGCTGAGTGTGTGGGAGAGATTTCCTTGATAACAAAAAGAACAAAATATCACTTGAGGTGATTTTATTTCAATTTTTGTAAAGGTTTTAAATAAAAAGCTGAGCAAGAAAGGTGGAATACCTGCAAATATCAAATTGGCAAGTCTTATGAGCAGTTAAAACTCATTGTAAAGAACTGTGAAATGCTGCAGCAAATGCACTGTATCTCCCATCGATTATAAAGGAAGGAATCAAAACATCTTTGATTCAAAGTCAAAGAAAAACGAAAGGCAAATTCTCATCAAATAGCGATAAGTCCTGCATGATCCAGGTTTAGTATCTGGTCCCCTCAACTATCAGTATTTTTTAATCCAAAAGAGGAACCATAAAAGCTAGCTGTGAGAAACTGTGGCTCGCTAATAACTGTAAATATATTGCGGTTGCCAAGTATGTATACTGCAGTCTCCAATCATTGCCTACTGGCAAAAAGTAACTCCAATGGCGTTGCATCAGCCCTCAGCTGGTTAGATTCATGCAGAAGCTCCAGCTTGTTGCTGTTGAAGGACATGTTTCCCTTGACATTCAAGCAATAACAACTTACAGTAGCTGCTAAAAGTTAAAACAGGTCTCCCCATTTCCTTTTCCCCCTCCCCCTCTCCCTCTGTCCCTTTTTTGCCCGTCACCTACTAACTGCCCCTAGGTATCCAAGGATGGTAAAAACCCAATGAACCAATCACAAACTGAAGCAATTCGGGATTGGTTTTACTTGAATCAATCACAAGGAAAAGTAAATTAAACACAATCATGAATAACTAACCAATCACACCTGAAAGCAATCACCTAAAGTAATTACTTTTTGACATGCTATCGAAAACCACTCTTATGGGTAATCCAGCATCTTTGATCAAGGGTCTGGCTGTAATGTTTTAAAGGGTTATCCAAGAAAATTGAAAACGTAAAAACCTTTGGGTTCCCCTCCTACAAACATACAATACAGTTATTACAGTACAGACTGTATTGTGCAAAAGTCTTGCAAACACTTTTCGGCGAATTTCGGGGCTTTTTGGGGCTTTACGGCGAAAATGAACGAAAATTTTCACGATCCGAAATTTCGGTGATATTTCGACGAAAATTCGTTAAGCCCTTTGTTTAACCCTTTCACTACTAGAGCGGCCCAAAGCGGCCAATATGAAGCATGTACCTGGGAAAAAATATTGCATCAAACCTAGACATGCTGGAAATACGATGTTGCAATATTATTTCAAGGGATGAATGACTTCAAAGCCACAGCTATAACTGGGATCGCTTGACTCTCCCACTTTGGAGAACAACTCATTTGTTTTGGTGATCGTTTTTCGTTTCTCCGATTTTCACCAATTTTGAGGAGCTGAAAATTGCCCTCCAAAATCCTTCCCATTCGCCCTTGAAATCAAAAGCAAACACAAAATCAGCACTCAGTCGTTACAGTACCTTCTTTAATCTTTCGAACCACCAGGTTTGTTTGCACAAAACACACATTGCGACTGTGAAGCATGCTATTCTTAATGCTGCACTTCTCTCCACCATGTTTTTCCTGCTTCCACCTCCAATTGCATGCTGGGTAATCAACAAAAAAATCACAAGGGGACCCCCCCTCTGGGACTCCTGTAGGTTTTTTTTATAAGTCTTTTACCCCTACAACCAAGAGCGGTGATTTGGACTCAAGCCGTTGCTTTAAAGTGACAAAAACACATCCTAATAGGTTAAGCAGGGGGAAAAGACAACCAACTGCAGAATTTCAAAGGTTTCAGTGAAGAATTATTTCATGTGTCCCAAAGCAGAAACACAAAAGAAAAACGCTATGAAACCCCTCACAAGGCCTACTAAAAGCAAACCAAGTACTTTTCAGCCGTCATCAGACTTAATGATGTCCTCTAGCTCTCTTACAGTGGCTTATTTGTCCAAAATTAGAGCACATTTCATTGGAAAACCTACAGAAGAAACCATACTCACCGCCGCCGAGTCTGTAGAATTCTGCCGAATGGCATCATGGGGAAAGTTTGAGCCCTTGGTTTAAAAAGTCAGCAGTATTTAACTAGCCCGGGCTAGCCAAACTGGAACTGAGGGGGGAGGGTTGAGTTAGCACTCTGCATTTCACCCATTGAGCCCAAACGTATCCAGGAGTGAAAGGGTTAATCTGTGCGACATTTCGCAGTGCTCTGCGACATGTTGGCACGAAAATTCGCTGCACTCTACGAAATATCGTGCGAAATTTCGTTTGATACTCTGCGAATATTCGCACGAAACTTCGCTTCTTCGAAATGTCGATCCTTCGAAATGTTGATCCTTCAAAATTTCGATCCTTCGAAATTTCGATCCTTGCCCGTCAAAGATCAAGTTACCTTTTCCGGCTCACTCGGTCAATTCGACCAACCTGAGCGTAAACTTTATTCGGACTTTGACTAACTCAACTAATTACGGCTCACTTTCGAACGGTACAGGAGGATAACTGTAGAGTTTACTTCAGTTCAGTCAGTATAATCAGGCTAAGAATGGCTCCGCTAAGAATAGAAATCCGATGCTTTGAACCCGGTTTGAATCGAAGGCCGGAAGGGTAATAAACGAAAGGAATGCGTTACTATAAATCGCGCGCACGTCCCAACTTCGGAAGTGTTCAATGTTGTAAACGTTATACGTATATCCACAATAATATTCAGATCCTTCAGCCTTCCAGATCTTTGTAAAAGTCGTTGCATAAAGTTTTCAAGTAAATTCGGACCATGCAGTTATCGAAATATCGTGAGCCGTAAAATAAACAAAACAACGGCTGCTCACTTTAATAGTTCCCGGCGGTGCGTGGCCCGCTTTAAAGCTTGACTCACTCGCTGAGCGCAAAGCATAACACCAAATAAACTTTTGCTTCAGTGTAGTTTCACATTTACAGTAGATCCTTGTCTTGTTACTAGTATTAAAAGGTTTCGGCAGAAATCATTGTAAATGTTTGCGTATTAAAATCTCAAATCTCAACTCTTCTGAATTTCCACGTGCAATCAGTCAGGCGTGAACGTGTCAGTCTGATATTTTACTGAACATCAACAGAGTTTTGAAGCAACGTTTGTCATATTGAAAGACGTGCAAAAACTTCTATACTCTTACCAGAAAACTTCTACTGGGAAAGTGCAATTCCTTTTGAATTAAAAGAGCTTTAATGCATCGGATCAGATCAGTCAGTTCGCGTGAATGGAAATTAATTACGCTCCCGCGGTATTTGTGTCAGAAATGAGACACGCGTCTGGCTGACAGTTCACGATTGACGGGGACTTTTATTATACAAGAATCTCGACTTTTTGACGCCTCTGGTACGCAGAGTATTTACCAAAACCATCTTACTGTACGTTTGTAAAACTGTTTGTCATGAATTCGAATTTGTCACGCGTTAATCCTGGTGAAAGAAAGGTTAAAATACAAAACTGTGCAATTGACACGTACGCTTTCGAAGAAATTTCGGATCACGATATTTTGGATCACGATATTTCGATAACCTGGTCCGAATTTTCGTTTGACAATAAACGAAATATCGTCGAAATGTCGCTCGCAGGTTGGCGATATTTCGCCTTGGCATTAAAATTTTTGCGTATCTGATCGATTCTTCGTCGAAATTTCGAACGAAAAGTTGTTGAAATTTCGGCGGCATTCGTAAGAACAAAGAGCGAAATTCGTCGAAATACGTTTGCAAGACTTTTGCACAATACTGTATATGATGGCAGTGTTACAATAATTTTGATATTTTTCATTGATGCTCTTCACTCGGCAGGTGTTTTGGATTGTTGATTTGCCCTGGGAGGAATTTACGACACTCAGATATGCATTTACTGTCAGGGGTAAGAATATAATAACAAGTATGTATTAATTACATGTGTTATGGCATACATGTATTGGCATGGATTTCATATGAGTGGGCAAGTTACGGTAATGACTTACAGCA
This sequence comes from Actinernus sp. WN-2022, assembly GCA_030867875.1. Taxonomy (NCBI): domain Eukaryota; kingdom Metazoa; phylum Cnidaria; class Anthozoa; order Actiniaria; family Actinernidae; genus Actinernus; species Actinernus sp. WN-2022. The sequence continues at coordinate 58,578,475 of JAOWCC010000936.1, forward strand.
TGGTTACTGCCATGACATTGAAATGGTTTCCCTATTGTTTTTGTCTTTCTTATCGAATCAAATTACAGAGTTACGGTACAGTAAGTTACAGCACGGTTACGGTTAGCCTCCTCCACAGGCAAATTTTTTTTAGATCCAGCAAAGGATTCGATGAGCAGAGAAGCTGTGCGGGGATTATTTCACCCTCAGATCTTTTACCACATGAAGCCTGGTTTCACTGCTAGGTTACAGTAAGGCTATGGCCATACATGTACATTGTACATGTAGTTTTGTCCCACTCATACAAAATATGCTCTAGTTTTGGAATTTCTTTATTTTCCTGGGAGTTTTAGGTACATTTGTACTGGGGGGAAAATATTTGGCTCGAGGTCGTGAAGTTCGTACAAAATGACCAAGAGCCAAATCTTTTCCCTTCCGGCCCGACCTACATGTACTTTGTAACACAGTCAATAGGTTTTTTTATCATATGACCATATTTTTTTGTAGATCAAACCACAAAACAGCAAGAAAAAATTGTGCAGGGCCGGATGGCTTTTTCCGGCCCGCTTGCGCCATACACGTCCAGCCCTCATCACATGACTTTTGTAAATGGTTTTGAAAGGAAAGCGCGTGCAGGGCTGTACGGGTCATATGATAATAAATATTATTGTTTACTTTTTAAAATAACTTTTCTATAATACTAAGAACATAATGTATGTTAATACAGTTATGTTAAAAAAACTTTTTTTTAATAAAATAAAAATTTGAACAGTATTTTTCTTGGTTTTACTTCCTGCTGATTATATGATATGGTAGGTTTCTATGGAGATTCAAGACAGCGGCAGGATGTACACTATCAGTGGATTATGGAACCCAGCTTCTCAGAATCTACTGGTACTCAACACTGAAACACCCAAGGGTAAGTCACTCTGCAAAATGAGATCCTGCTTAAATATAGCCCATTTAACTCTTGAAATTGGCCATTCACATGCAGTACTCTTTTGCTCTGAAAAAGACCAACAATCCCATGCAAAATACTTTGAGACACTGTTGTTTTATGTGAATATTTGTTTCCCATTTCTGTGGGGAAAAAAATTCATGCTTATTACCCCCCCCCCCCCCCCCCCCCTTCTCAATGTTGTGTATCTGAAGCTTATGAGCATGCAGGCAGGGATATGCAGAACACAGCTCCAATGTCACAAGGGGGAGGGAGGTCAGCGTCTCAAGGTTTTTGCACAAGATTGTAGAGCTTGAAATGTCAGCTGCAGAGTGATTTCCATCATGATGATAGTATCGTCAGTATACGAAGTAGCCACCTGTTTTGTCCAAATTTTCCATCATTTACGACTTTTTAACATATTCTTGTAACTGCCTGTAAAACACTACATGTATGTAGCCTTCTATTTCAATTTCTACTGATGACGTTTAGATTAAAAACCTAACTTCCTGGCAAGCCCTGGCAGCCCTACAATGTACTGTTGTCATGGTTTAATACATGGTTAAGGCTTCTGTGTTTGTTTTTAAGCCTTCGTCATTGATCTCCTTTTCAGATACCAGAGTGTTTGTGACAATAGCAGTAGATTTAGTGTTTGCTGGAGTTACTGTACCAGTGAGGTTCATTCATGAGACTAAGGCCAGAGTCTACCCAACCAGCGAGAGGCTCTGGAACTTTAGTCGACCAAGGATTCATGATATCTATGTTATGGAGCTACAGGAGGTGAGAATTAATGAACATTTGATCTCCAGTCTTGGAGAGGTGGCTATCTGCTCATTCCTAAAGGAAAGATGGAGAGAATTTTGAAAATGGGGGACAACATAAGTGCTATGCAAAACCACACCCAAACTTTTAACCCTACATATGAGCATTATTTGGTATAAAATTAGGATGTTTCAATAGGATGAGTTTCTTTCGTAGAATTTGAGATTGAATTTGAATCCAAGATCACAAAGATTATCGAATACCAAAGGAGCACACACAAAACGGAAATGGAATTATTTTGACAGCAAACTGTTTTTTTGCCACTTTATTTAAAATTTATTTAACTCGGCAAGATACATGTATTTCTCGAGTGTTGAACAATTATCTTCCACTTCTTGTGGCTGGATGTTCTATTCTCAAGATGAATACCAGTGACTTGCTACTTGTACTATCATTTAAAATACTTTCTTACTGTGTGACTACTGTAACTGCATGGGGCCACTAAGACAATGACAACCAATCACATTGCAGAACGAAAACAAAGCATTCCTACTTATGGTTATTTGAGCCAATCAGTGTTGATTACAAGACAATATTATTTTGATTTGATTGAGCTTCGATCTGGACAGTAAAATGCGAATTTGGTTAACTAGTTCTGAATTCCAATTCGATCTGTGGATTAGCCAGGTCATGACTTTGATCAGCTACTATGGCTGTTTCAGGTCCATTAGAAATTCAGAGTTTTTAAAAGTCTTTGAATGAAGAAAATTGCATGGATGTGCTAGGATTTGTACTTTGTAATGCTTTATTTTCGTTTTGCAGTGTGTTTAAGACTCATTGTCTAGGGTTAGAGTATTCCAATAATCCATTGGGTTTAGGGTTATACAATTCCAAGATATTAATATGAATTATAATATGATTTTCACACTGATAGTATTTGTGCACTGTTGTCTGCACTGCAGGCAGTAAATGAAGACACCAAAGAGAAGGGGTACGAGGTGAAGAGCATTACCAGCGAGGCAGAGCTTGTGGCCAGGGGACAGCTGTTTAAGAGACAGTCATCACTGAACCAGCAGCAGACAGTTGGAGATAAAAACTTAGAGGGTAGGGGAATGATAACTGCTGTAATTATTACATGTAGCCCGGTGATTTCCTTATTACAAGGAGTGAATTATGAGAATTGAAAGCAGCATTCACACAACCCCTGGAATTCCTGGAAAACTCCTGGAAATTTATAATTTTCTTCCAGGGCCCTGGAAAACTCCTGAAATTTATATTACTGTATCTCCATGTACTCTTGGAATTTTATAGACATACAGTACAGCTCAAAAAGAATGCACGCGCAAGAACTTCTTTTTGCGGACGCAAGAAGTTGACTTTTTGCGCTTCTTGTTGCGCTTATAATTAATTATCAACCGCAAGAAGTTAGACCCGCAAGAACTTCTTAACCGCAAGAGTTCGACCCGTAAGAAGTTCAACCGCAAGAAGTTAAAATTAATTCAAAGGGTTCGAAACTCGCCGCTTTTGACGGGAATTGTGTAAATTAATATCTGTTGGTATTGGTGTGTAAGATCGAAGACCGAATGTTACTTCTAACAACGTACATGTAGTTAAAAGTGCACATCAAAGAACGGATGGATCTTGTGTCTAAACAACCCAAGGGATATGCAAGTAACAAAACAATTTATAAATGAATTTTGGCGATGGAAGTCAAGAAAGTTTCTAAACGTGGCGTTCACAGAACAGTTCATGATCAGACACAATTGAATGAAGTCTGATTGAACGTTCAGTATTTACCCAGATTGACCTGCAAAACCAAAGAAACAATTAATACACACTACCATAAACGAAAGCTAAATATTAAAATACATCTTTGAAAATAAGTTAATAAAAAAATATGACCTGAAGCGTTTGCTGTGCGAACTTGTAAACAAAACATGAATTAGCAAATTTAGCGTGCATTGACTCGCATCTCGAAGTTCTATTTGACCGCGTATAAGCTGCGGGGTATTTTCGTTTTCATTTTGAAAAAAAGTACAAAATTCCTCCCTGAAGTCCGGGTGCGGCTTATAAGCGGGCTTTTTTAGATTTAAGTTCGAGTAAACAAACGTGATTTGCTATAAAACATGAATGCGGCTACGACCTCGACCTCATTCGTTGAAAAATATAACTTCTTGCTTCATTGATCACGCTACTGCAGTTTTGATCCAAACGCTTCACTGCCTTCTAAAGACCTGTTCCCTAAGACGGAAAACCGTGTTAATCTGTAATTTTTTGTCTAAGGACATTGTTCCATATATATATAAGACGGAATGCTTATTTCTTTGAGTTTGTTTGATTTGACTTGTGATCAATAAATCCAATACTCTGACATTTTAACGTTCCAGAGAAATTTTCCCACGAGACTACGCAGTACCGGGAGACAGAAACCGACATGACTCGCAAGAATGGTACAATCTCGTCTACCTCGGGTGTTTTAATTGCTTTACAGTAGAATAGTTTTAAGATCCTAACAATCTAAAAAAACATAACTTTTAAAAGATTTTATAAAACTTGTTCAACAGAGACATGTTTTGAATATTCTACCAACTGAAGCTTAACTGAGCAGGATCGAGTGAGAATTCTGAATCTACGTCAATTCATGATGTCAACAAATGCACAAGAGATGTAAATTAGCATATTATGATCGGCTCACATTTGCGCGCTCAGTAAGCCAAACATTCCATAGAAATGTTTTTGAAACTTCCCGAGCCTTTTTTGGACCATGTATATCTATCTTAAACCACGTATAAAACCGATGAAAACGATTATTATAGTACTAGAAGTAATCATAGATTATCAAAGTGCGTTCGACATATTTTTTGAAAGAGAAAGCACTGTGGTAACAGTCAGAAAAGCTGAAAATTGCTACAATGATGTGGACGGTGTACGTACATGTAATCTTGATCAAAACTGCTTGTTTTTTAACTAATGTGAAAATTTTGAGGTCTTGACTTATATGTTAATATACAAGGGGATGCCTCTGGGTATAAAACTGTAATTATCTTTGTGTAACATTAAATCATTGGATGCAATGCTTATGGGGCTACATGTATATGTATACATGTGTGTTTTATATGGTTATGGCATTGATTTGAGAATTAGTAGCACATTTTGCTGTGTGGTATACATGTACAGTGTAAAGCAATAATTGAAGTTAGTGTAGAACACAAATCAACCCAGGCTATAGCTACATACATTTATACATACATGCATACATGAACTTTATTTGAGTGTCAATAGTATTTAGCTGTAAAGCTAATTGGGGACGCTATATTACAGGATATATAAAATACAGTATATTACAGGCTATATAAAGGGATTCATATAAAGTGATTCATATAAAGTATGTATAAATAGATATTACTATTCAGATGTGTATAAACTGAATTCCAGTTCCTAGAACATAAACTACATTGTATATAGGTATGCATGTGTATAAAGTACAGCCCATGCAGTTCCTTCGATTCAGATCATTCACATTATGTTTCCCGGGTATTTTTCAAGTGAGAACAAGGTTGGCTGCAGAATATTGAGCGCCATCGTTAGTTCCAGAATAATTTATGGTCAATATTGGTAGCCGGGTCGTGGCTTTGATCAGCCTTGTTTCAGGTCTGTTAGAAATTCAGTGTAGATTAATTGAACACAGCAATGAAGTCAGTACTTTAAATTTCCCTCACCTTGTACTGTGTTGATATTCCAGTTCCTTGGCATATCAAAGTGTCGGTATAGATTAACTCTCTGTCTAAATGTAGTGTTAATTTGAATCCGTTAATTTGTACAACCAAGATGTACACAGTGTCGTAACTCACACAAGATACGGCGATTACGGGTATCTAGAAAACTCAGTGTTTCTGTTCAGCCAGATCATCTTACTGTTTGTAGTTTCGGTATCTGTATGTACAGCGAAAAGCAGAATCCAGTACAGCGAGCAAGCCAACAGAATTCACTCGGTTGTTTACAAATTATGGTGAGTTGATTTGACTCAGTTCTCTGTTCTACTTCGCTGGTGTCGTAACAGACCATGTTTGACTTAAACCACCACGATGCACACGTGTAGTATTTAAAAAGCTTCTTCACAACTCACACTGAAATATTCATATTCATGTATTTCTCTTCAGCCTTCAGGTATGATTTATAGCATCTTGACCATTTGCAGTTTTGGTATCGGCAAACCGAACAGCACAATTCAATGCAGCGAGCAAGCCAACACTCAACGTAACAGCATATTTTTCGATCGCACATTCACTCGGGTTCAGCATAAATAAATAATTATGGCCGAGTTGAATGTTCAAGGTCCTCCAGATGTACTACACACTTTCCTCAGGCTTTGCTCAATTGTACTTGCGAACCTTCGAAACACCATTGCATTGCATTGTCGGAAAATAAGGCAAGTAACTAACCGATCGCGAAACAAAACAGAAGCCATGCTGGCATTCACCAAAATGGCCGCTCGCATCTTGTACGTGTTCTATCTAAAAAGTACAAACATGAGGACATGAGGACATACACAATCTCGATTTCTTTCGCCTGGGGAAGCACAGGTAGCCCACACAGGACCACAGGGAGTCCACTGCAAGATTAGTATGCGTTCTCCTTCGTCGAACGCAATAACAGATAAGCATTTTCCTTGAACATTCTTTGTGAATTTAGATAGTTTGAATTACGTTTTAGCAAAAAGTCACGTAGAATTACTCATTTTGTTTACTGTTGAGCAATTAAAATTACGGTTTCTTCAGATATAATTATTCTGATCACCATTTCGAGAAGTTTATTTGAAGTGTTCACGTTTGTCTTAGGCCCGTTTAAAACACCGTGCTACTGCCGTGTCGAACACAATTAAATTCAGTGGTCAAATGTCGAACCTTTATACTATAAACCAATCAACTTGATACCACAGCAGAGATAACTGTTACAGCGATAACTGTTACAAATCTAAAGTGTCAGAATAAACTTTGTTTTGAATTCGACACGGCGATAGCATGACGTTTGAAACGGGCCTTAGATCACACGAATGGCAGCTGCGTTCGATGAAGACAAAGTGTGATTGTAATACAGTCAGATAATATTATCTTTTGCTGTGATGTTCTATAAACTCGGGGTGCGCCTTATACGCGGTATATTTCATTTAAGTTTTCAATTTGAACTTTGAGGTTAGATTGAAACCAAAAAGTGGGGGTGCTGCTTATACGCAGGGTGCGGCTTGTACACGGTCAAATACGGTACATTGCATTGGACTTGAAACTTTTTGCGTGTTCTTGTCTTAGCCGCAAAAAGCGGGTTATACACTTATTAACTTCTTGCGTGTTCTTGCGGTGTAGCCGCAAAAAGCGGGTTATTAACTTGTTAAACTTCTTGCGTGTTCTTGCGGTGTAGCCGCAAAAAGCGGGTTATCAACTTCTTGCGGTGCAAGAAGTTCTTGCGGCACTTCTTGTGCGTGCATTCTTTTTGAGCTGTACTGTACATGTATTAGGTGAATGTATATAACACAGCATACAATAGGGGTTGTTACTTTATAGACATATTAGGTGAATGAATATAACATGGCATACAATAGGGGTTGTTACTTTATAGACATTAGGTGAATGTATATAACATATGGCATACACTAGGGGTGGTTACTTTATAGACATATCAGGTGAATGTATATAACATCAGATGGCATACAATAGGGGTTGTTACTTTATAGACACATTAGGTGAATGTAAATAACATGGCATACAATAGGGGTTGTTACTTTATAGACATATTAGGTGAATGTATATAACATGGCATACAATAGGGGTTGTTACTTTATAGACATTAGGTGAATGTATATAACATGGCATACAGTAGGGGTTGTTACTTTATAGACATGTTAGGTGATTGTATTAATAACATGGCATACAATTAGGGGTTGTTACTTTATAGACATGTTACATGTAGGTGAATGTACAATGTATATAACATGGCATACAATAGGGGTTGTTACTTTATAGACATGTTAGGTGAATGTATATAACACAGCATACAATAGGGGTTGTTACTTTATAGACATGTTAGGTGAATGTATATAACACAGCATACAATATGGGTTGTTACTTTATAGACATGTTAGGTGAATGTATTAATAACATGGCATACAGTAGGGGTTGTTACTTTATAGACATGTTAGGTGATCGTATTAATAACATGGCATACAATAGGGGTTGTTACTTTATAGACATGTTAGGTGAATGTATATAACATGGCATACAATAGGGGTTGTTACTTTATAGACATGTTAGGTGAATGTATATAACATGGCATACAATTTGTTACTTTATATAATTACATATTAGGTGATTGTATATAACATGGCATACAATTTGTTACTTTATATAATTACATACTAGGTGATTGTATACATGTATAACATGGCATACAATATAGGGGTTCTTACTTTTTAGACATATTAGGTGAATGTAAATAACATGGCATACAATAAGGTTACTTTTTTTGTGTGAAATCTCAGAGTTCAGGGTCCTGGAAAAAAAAATTGTACCCTGGAAAACTCCTGGAATTCCATCATCTCTGCAGTTCGTATACCCTGTGAAAGCTAAAGGCAGCTTTGTTAGGGTAGCTTGCAAGCTCAGTTACTCGATGGCTTGTGTGTAAACTTTTGTTTTTGCAAATTAAAGCTGAGACAAGTAGTGACAACATAATTCCTCTCCAATGCTGGTTTCTTCTTTAATATTACTAGTATAATCATGTACACTTCGTAAATATATATCAGCCATGCATGAATGCTTCTAATCCATGTGGGATACAATGTACATTTGTGTTAAGAAAGCTTGCTGGACTTTTATTCCAAGCCACTTAAAGCCATTAAGTAAAGCAACATATTTACATTTGTATTACTTGTTTCAGGGCTGTCATTACAAGCTGGCTACCTGCATTTATCGCCAGAAACTATGATGGTGATCACCAACTATTATGTACAGTACAGCTAAAAAAAATGCACAAGCAAGAACTTCTTTTTGCGCTTATGATTAATTATCAACCGCAAGAAGTTTGATCCGCAAGAACTTCTTAAACGCAAGAAGTTAGAACCGCAAGAACTTCAACCGCAAGAAGTTCAACTTAATTCAAACACGTTCTGCGGGAAACATCAAACTAAAGTACTAAAGAAATATATTAGTCAAGAAACACAAACTATGCAGCAAATTTATCGCATTTTGGAAGTGAAATTTCACGTCTTACATTGGAATTCAAGTGCAACTTTTTGCTAATACTGCTGTTGAATAATAGCTAGGTTGATTATATGACAAATGGCCCTAATAAGAGTTGTGTTCTTTATTGAATCCCACCGCCACCCATGTGTTCAGCTGACTATTAAATAAGACAAACACTTCAGAAATATTAAAAGTAAAAACTCCGAGACAGCAGCCCAAAACATTTTCGCCTTTCACACTTCTTTATAATATTTATCACGCCGTTTGTGTATATCTCCGACGAAGGCACTTACCTCGCTTATAACGCATCCTCCCATGTATTCTGATAACCTTACTGAAAATCTTTACTTGAAAATGTAATATGGAAGCCTGAGCTTTCGGCACAAAATAATAACAAACAACGGCCGCTCGATCGCTTCAGTTCCAGTTATAAATACCGGTGTTGCGAGGCCAGCTTATAGTTTGCCGTGCAAAGCATAACACCAAATAAACTTTAGCGTCTGTAGTTTCATGGCACATGATTCCCTGTGTTGCTCAAGGTTTCGGTTCAAATCATTGCAAATGTTCGCGGTCCTAATATAAGGCATATTTTCGAAATTTAAATCTGAAGTTCTTGGCGTCTGAATTTCTCCACGTGCAATCAGTCAGGCGTGATAATGTCAGTCTGAGTTTTGATTGCTGCACTTTCTGAAGCCAAGTTGGCAATGAAACCGTGTAAAACTATACTCTTAGTCTTACCAGAAAACTTCTACTGGGAAAGTGGAATTCTTTTGAACTAAATGTGCGTGAGTGACTGTCTTCCCAAAACTTTAAAGGTAAAAAATAAGTGGTAATTTGCATATTGCGATTGACTCAACAATAATCGCTAAACGTGCAAATCAAAGAAGTTGGATAGAACTGCAAAACCAGGGAAACCTGGCAAAACGAAAGAAACAATTAATAAACACTACCATAAACGAAAGCAAATTGTTAAAAACATCTGTATGTCTTTTAAAATAAGTTTTTCAAAAATATTACCGAAAGTCTTTCTAAATAAATTTGCCGTGCACACTTGTAAACAAACCACGATCTAGCGTGCATTGTACTGGCGTTTCGAAGTTTGGACTGAAACTTTTTGTATTGTTTATCTTTGTGCGTGTTCTTCCAGTTGAGCCGCAAAAAGCGGATTATCCACTCTATACTTGCACGTTCTTGTGGCTGAGCCGCAAAAAGCGGGCTATCAACTTCTTAAACTTCTTGCGTGTTCTTGCGGTTGAGCCGCAAAAAAACGGGTTATCAACTTCTTGTGGGTTCTTGCGGCGCAAGAAGTTCTTGCGGGACTTCTTGCGGGTGCATTATTTTTGAGCTGTACTGTAAAACTTAAAGCCAGAGTTGTAGCTTATGGCACTAAACAAATCAGCCTATTTTTCACAGCCTCCAGCAACTTAAAAACTATGACAGCCATGTTGTTTTCTTATCTTAAAACATACTAACTCTTTCTGTCTTCCTACAGTAGATGATGAAGATGATGATGAGCCCCTACTGTCGGGGTCAGGCATGGTACAAAAGGAGTGTACAGAGGAAGAGCTGTGCAGCTGGTCTGAATTGCTCTCCAAATGGAAGGACATTGCTGTCAGGCCTAAACAGCTCATTCAACTTGTCAGAAAAGTAAGATGTGAGGTGTAATGTGGGACAAATTATGGCCTTCTGAAAACAAAAGTTTAACTCACTTTTGTTTCTTTAATTAAACATGCCACTTAAAGCAGTTTTAATAATCAATTTTGTGCAAAGTTTGTTTTTGTGAGTTCAAAATGCTCCTGGGAACTCCTGGAAAATGTCCTGGAAAGTCGTGGATCTTTTTAAGATATGAAAATGTATGAACCCTGAAGGGAGCTACATTGTACATGTACAGTGATGATGTTTAATTTTATAAGCAATTCTTTTTTCCAGGGGGTCCCAGAGCCACTACGAGGCCAAGTTTGGCAGATGATGGCAGGAGTAGAAGAGAATGATGATCTTGTTGAGAGCTACAAACACCTCTTTAAGAAGGTACTAAAGACTCCATTAAATTATTAATATGTGGATATTGTTTATAATTTATGGAGATGAAGTTACTTGTCTGTGAAGGCAGCTCCCTCAAAAACATCATCTGACCCTTAAATAGGGTATGGTTTTTTTGTTCCCATATCTCTTGATACATGTACAAAACGTAACAATCTTCAATAAACGTAAAGCATTACATGTACATATTAATTATTTAATCATTACGACACCAAAATTATTTAATTACATTATAAGAACAATGACGCATTCAGAGTTCAAGTGTTGTATGCTTGATGCTGAGAGAAATAAAAACTATCTGTTCAATAAATTCTGAGTTTTCTCGCAGCTCGCTGATCGCCGCTTTGCAGCTTTTTCTCTGCAGCTGTTCTCTCTCTCGAAAACCTCTGGAACCAGGGTAGGAAAGGGTACCCATTTTACAAGTTTTCAACCTAACCCTAACCGTCAGGGTTTTGATATCTCCACGGCACACCCCTATCCTAAATTTCAAGTAGCTCCACTGGCCTGGCGCAAGCCAAGGTGTCTGAGACCATGTGTGGAAAATTAATTTGATTCTAACATAAACCCCAAAACAGGAAATATGTATACTATTGAATTCCATAGCACGACTCAAACGTGCTGATTGGCTAACGAAGTGTTTAATATTTTGTGGAATTTAATGGTTTGATAGCTTATTCAACGATGTACAGGAAGCCAGTGTGTAAATATTTTGTTTATTTTTATTATCGCGAACAGAGAAAAATCATGTTAAAATTTCAAACCAAGATATTCACAAAGTTAACGGTAGTCAAAGAACGTGAAAATTATGTATCTCTTATTCTGTTTTTCACGAGAAATGGTAATGTTGGTTTGTCAGGTTTTAGATTTTCACTTATCGACAACTGGTTTCAACAGGCCGCCAGTTTTCTAAATCTTTTAAAAACATTCACAATTTTGTCTCCAGTTAATGCACTTTCACTTTCTTGGTAAAGATTAGATTGAAATTAAGTGTACCTAACTAAAATACAGCTGTTTTCATGCATAAAAATGCAGTTTTGTCAGCAACGACTGCACTTTTAGTTGAACCTCGTGTGAGTTTCAGTCTAATTTTAGCTTGATTCCTATTCGCTCGTTAGTTTACCGCTCAATGGGTTCCTGGCGCATGGCGGGAATTTCAGCAACTTTCTAACTGACTATCACAGGGAAAAACTTCAAAAGAACATTAATGGGAATTCACCAAAACCCATCTCACATTAATGGGAAGAGTTCAACTTTTCCCGGGAAAAGTTGAACTCTTCCCATTAATGTCTGATGGGTTTTGGCAAATTACCATTAATGTTTATTTGAAATTTTTCCCTGTGATATATTCTTTATTTATTTTTGTGACTCACTAAATGCTATGGGATTCAAAGAAAAATTCATTGCCTGACTCGGGAATTCCATGTTAAATTTTACTTGAAAAACCGATATCGCACTCATCGCTTTGCAATTCGTGCGATATCGGTTTTTCGCGTGAAATTTAACGTGGAATTACCTCGTCAGGCAATGAATTTACCTATAGAATTTCCTGCATATGTCAGACTGTGTGTGTGTGTTCCAGTGATCTGATTTATCAAATAACGTCTGCTGTTCAGTGATTTGATTGGTCAAATAAACAGTGGAAACCTTTTGATTCAACTCTGAATTCAGGCTTAGGTGTGTTTCTTAACTCTTCTAAGGCTTAAAACTATTGTTTAGACTGTAAATTACTTGCTTTTTCTCTACCATTCGGCTAGGCACTAATGAGATCTGGATGTTTGTGAAGTACTTTCTCTATAAAACATGGGCTGTGTGCATAACGGGCGTAAGTGACTCTTGATCACGTTCTAAAGTCTCCCTTAGAAAACAAAGAAATTGAAGGAGAATTTAGAATGTGATCAGGAGTTACTTATGCCCTTGTTGCACGCAGCCCTTCAATTCTAACGTTACAAAAACCAGCAGAAATGTTTGAAATAGGGGGAAATTAAGCTGGACATTTGCACATGTGAAATGGATTACCATGTTTCTCCTGGCCGCCATTCTTCCAAATTCGTGTCAGTTTGATCCGGTAATATTTCAAGCTTGGCTGATGTAGAAATATTCATTTGAAAGCTCCAATTCATTTCAAAATAATGTGAAATACTCACTTGCTTAATGATACATACATGTACCGTATTTTATCACGTACAAGCCGCACCTCACATATAATCCGCACCCCTTACTTCAGCCTGATAAACAGAAGCTTGTTTTCCCCGAAAGCTTTAAGGAAAAACCTCGTGTATAAGCCGCACCACAAAATTCAGTAAGAGTAGTCTTGTGTTCGAGTTCATAAATGCCCGTAATTGAAGCAAAACTTCTTCATAAGAGATTGTCATATCACAACAACGAATTGGTTAAAACTTTCCTTGTCCTTTCTTGTGTATATTTTAACCTGCTGTCTTTAAATCACTTCAGAATTATTCTGCTGTTGTTCCCCCATTAACCAACAACATATTTAAGGAACTTCATTCCTTTAAGCGCAAAAGAAAGTAAGATTTTCTGGCGAAACTATATGAGCACGTGACTGTCCGAGTCCGTGGTCCGCCATCTTGGATTTTCAAGGAGGCCTGGGGCGAGAGTTTTCTTGAATGTCCGATCAAGCGTGAGCTCCGAACATGAACTCGATGAAAATTATACTTTATTTGAAAATTTGAAGGCTTCCAAGACCAATTATGGCCTTTAACAACACTTGGAACCATTCGAGGAGTTACATGTAGCAGAGAAGATGACAGGTACATGTAACTGGACAGCTAGTTTTCTTTGGAAAGCGAAGGAGAGGAGTTTGAGTAGAAATCTTGCTAACACTTGTGTTCTGTGATTTGAATTGAATGTGCCATTTCTATTGTTCATATGGCTTTGTTTACGGTCATTGCAAAAACGTTTTCTGAAAACACTCGCATATAAGCCGCACTCCCAACTTTGTGGCAATTTTTTGTTACTTTCAAAATCTGAAAGTGAAAAAGGTGCAGCTTATATGTGATAAAATACGGTAGATTTAGCTGAATTATTTTCTCAATAATTCACAACATAAATGGTTCACCGAGAGCTAAAAAACTTGAACTGCTGATCAACCAGACGACAATAGGTAATACATTTGCATAATATTTTAGCTTGGCATTTAATCGATTTAAGAGACATCTGACCTAAAAAAAAAATTGAAATGCTGTGGAACAAAGTGAACTGGGTCAGAGATATTTTCACAAGCATTTGGAATTCCATCCATCCAGTCATTCCTTCCATTGATATTCACTCTCCAGGCTGGACACAGTTATTTTCAGCAATTTTCACAGAAACTGATTAACCTCGTGCACATGTGGGATGGTAAAATCAAAGCAAATTTGCTAAAATGAAAAAAAAATGTAGATCTAGTCTTCAAAGAAAATATTTCAATCACATTTAGGGAGAAGACTTGAACTGTTTCTAGCCAGTTAACAGCCATCAATCAGATATTATAGACATATACAGACATACAACACCATGTCATAACCTTTAAACATTACATTCTTGCTAATGTTGAAGTGCCTTTGCCGCCATAGTGTTGGTTTTTATATCCATAATTTAATATCCATAATATCCATAATCCATGTGGTGCACATTGATTGACTCTGTTCTATTAAATGTTTGCAGGAGTCTCCGACGGAACAAGTAATTTTGTGGGACATTCACAGGACATTTCCTGCACATGATTACTTCAAGGACAGTGGGGGAGAGGGACAGGAAGCTCTCTATAAAATTAGCAAGGTAATGTACATTGTATGCCTTTGTTATGACAAGGGAGGCATTGGGAAAGGAAAAGGCTGCAAGACAAGGGTGGGAATAAGAGCTGCCGACATTAAAATTCATTACCTACTCTGCATATCTCAAGTGATCCACTATATATAAATATATATACATGTATATGGCTCAATCCTGGTCTCTGGGAAACTACCCACCCACCCCTCCCTTGAATATGCATCGTTCTATTAATGATTAACCATAAAGGTTAGGGTGAAGTGTGGGGGTGGGGTGGGGGTTTCCCAGAAACCAGAATTGATCCCACTATATTATGTCCCTAGAAAGATAAGGACAACATAAACCCAGAGGGGTGGCGTAGTGGTATTAGTACTTTTCCTCTCACCTCTGTGGCCCTGGTTCAATTCCCAATCATGTATCTCACCCTTGCTCTGAGGATTTTTCTCCGTGTTCTCCTTCAAAAACCAACCTAAATTCCAATTCGACCGAGGAATTCATGGGAAACCTGGTAACTGTTCCCTGTATATAAATATTTAGCTATTTATTTTATTTATTGACAAGGATTTCAAAAACTTTGAAAAGGGTAACCTACATTGTAGGCAACCTGGTAACAGCTCCCTGTATCTAAATAAGCTACTGTATTTACCCGTGTATAAGCCGCACCCGTATATAAGCCGCACCCCAAGTTTTGAAGCTTGAATTTAGGAAAAAAACTTTTTTTTTTTAAATACAAAAAAAAAATTGAACATCTTTTGTCCGAGTTCATAAATGCTTGTACTTGATGCCAAACTTCTTCAAAAAAAGAATAATCTTTTGTTGGAGTTCATAAACACTCGTACTTGAAGCAAAACTTCATCAGATTGTCATAAATAAATAATCACAACTTTAATTCGATCGAATATGGTTCAACTTGCCTTGTCATTTCTTGTGTATATTTTAACCTGCAGTCTTTAAATCACTCCAGAATTCTTCCGCATTTATTCCCCAATTAACTAACAACAATTCCAAGGAACCGCTTTCCTTTAATCGCTAGAGCAAGAAAGGTTTTCTGGCGAAACAATACTTGCACGAGTACATGTAGGTCAGGTCCGCCATCTTGGATTTTCATTAACTAGTTCCAATCTCCCACGTGTAAAATTGTGAAGAATGCCTGGTTGTTTAGATGCATGCTTTGACAACCGCTGCGAATCAGCCTGTTTTGGAAGGTAAATAAGTTTAATCACATTTAAATATTCACGAAATTCTAATAATTATATTAGGTCTAAGGTGGGTCTTAGAAGAGTTTTTGCTTTAACTCTTTGAAAGTGCGTGTTTTTCCCCCCCAATGATTATGCTTAAATTGCTATATTACACGATCACATGCGATTTGAACCTGATTGTAATATACGCACCGTCGCATAATAAAAGCTTCATTCAGGTTCATGATACATGTATGTAAATATATGTTAATGTTGGGTCTCCTTTCTAGGTGTTCCCGTAGATAAGCCGCACCCCCAATTTTGAACAAAAATTTTGGTTGAAAAGGTGCGGCTTATACACGGGTAAATACAGTACTTGTCGTATTTATTGAGAAGGATTTCAAATTTGTTGAAAAGCACTTGAAAAAGGCTGTTACCAACTGAATGCACTATAATTTTATAAGAGAACAGATGATTTGTGTGTTATTTTGACTGTGTTAGGCTTGAAAATAATAAAAATTATTGCCATTAAATGTACAACTCCCATATTTTTTTGTATGGTGGATTGGAATTCATGAGTGAAGGAACATCAGTTTTGAAAATGTCTCAGTACATGTATATATACAATGATGTACAGTGTAGACATAGTGGGAAGTTATTCCAGATAAATACAGGTTATTTCATGTTAAGAGCTTGAGATCGTTTTTATTCATGAGTTTTTAATCCCAATTGCAAACGAGCGAGTCTTTGAGTATAATAATCATGTGTATCTTTTCAGGCTTACTCCATATACGATGAAGAAGTGGGATACTGTCAGGGACTGTCTTTCTTCATTGCTGTTTTCTTGTTACATGTAAGTTGGATTATCTTAATATGAGTACAATAAAATAGACTGATGTTTTTTGAGAGAGGATCACATGTACATGTAGTTCCTCGTACCAGAATTTACCCTTCATTGTTTAATTGAATCTTATTCTTAGTAATGCCACTCAAAGACGCTTAGATTCAACAAAATGTGGTTGCTCTTGAACACCAAAATTAAATGTACATGTATGTGTCTTCAGTGAAATCTGAAACTTAGATGGGCTTGAGGTTCTTGATGTTTTTCATCCTTTCACATAAACTGTGTGAAACATGACAAGGGCATCGGATCGAACAGCCAAGGGTGCATTCTTTTAGGACATATTCCAGCTATTCCAAAATCAAAATAGCTCTAAATCTTGCAGATATTCATCTTTCGAAATGTAGAAAGCAGTCGCCACTTTTAGTACATCATTTAAGGATATTTTGGTTTGATAATATAAGCAGCATTGTTTTATTCAATCATTATGGTGTATTCCTTTCCCAGAATAGCCAGAGTACATATGTCTCAAAAGAACACGTGCCACAAGTAGCATCGTGTCTTTTTCTTGTTCAAAAATATTTGATTTTTCTCCAAAACACTGTAAGCTGAATTAAGATACATGTATGGGAGGACGCAAACCCAAAGGTGGAAGGGAGCAGCAGCTCCAGAACGGTGCACACTCATGCAATGGTCATCGCTCTGGGGAGGAGGGTGGGGTGTAGATACAATTCCCTCGGCCGTTTAAATGAAGAGAGGGAATATTCTACTTCTGAGGGGTAATTTATATGCTAGCACACCAGAGATTGTGAAATACAGGTCCCAGGAGTAGATAAGACTGCATGAATTCATCCGGGTTGTTTACATGAGGTGATTGTGCGTGAAGGCTAGCAGTGACAATAGAACAAAATGTTACATGGGAAAAATACATGTACATGTACAGTATATACCATAAATTATCTTACCCACACATTAGGCAAAAATGTTAGGTGCATGCACTTTTGATTAATCCAATGTGCGTGTGTCCTGCCAGTTTCCCACCCAAACTGAAAGAAAGCAAAGCCAATCACCCCTGTTTTTAATTTTAGGTACATCAAAAACAACAAATCTACTTTTTATTAATGCTTAGCCTAAAAGTTTAACAGGTTTATGTTTTCGTAATTTGTATTGTTTACTAAAAACGTTTAAGACCTCGGAAACTTTTCCAAACCTATATTTGAATCTCCTCCCCAGGGCCTCTGTTCTTATCGGCCAGCAGAGCATAACGTTTTGCCATGATGTGTACCTGACGTAGCTAATCTTTCTTTTTCCCAGTCACTGTGAAGGAAAAATAGGGATGTGAAGGAAAGAAAGCCTTGGCTAGTAGAGCCTCGGTTCACAGTAACCCACCTGAAAGAGGTTGTGGAGGTTGCAGCTGGTTAATAATTTGTTAAATGAAATGTTACCCCTTCTTATTTCTCAGATGCCAGAAGAACAAGCCTTTGCAGTGTTGGTTAAGATTATGTCAGAGTATGGCCTACGAGAAGTATTCAAGAACGAGTTTCAGATGCTTCACCTGAAGTTCTATCAGCTGGAGAGAATGATAGAGGTACCGGGGAAAGATCATCTGGAGAATTCCTCACAGAAACGTTCCCAATTCCAGACATTTTCCAATCTTTTGAACTTTAAGCCGAATTGCATTAGAATTTCCATGTGATGCAAAATCAATAAAAAGTAAAAGGACTGTTTTTTTCCAGAGCTACCAGCTAGAGAGAATGATAGAGGTACTGGCTAAAGATACAATACACAATACAATACAATAATTTTATTAACGTGGTCAAAAACACTTAGCTATACTTATAAGGGATGCCCCCATGGGAGCAACCCAGCTATTTTACAGGTTTGGCATGCAACAAAAAGAAAATTAGATTAAAATATGTTATATAATAATAAGATAGTTAGAAATATTTCATTTACAACTCTAAAATAAGTCTAAATATTATTTAAAATATGAGATAACAATTTCTAAGGTGAACAATATTAAAACTAATATTGAGACAGTGGTTGAGTGCACACATGATATTAAGCATTTTGGATAGATGGATAGATCCTCACAGAAACGATTCCAATTCCAGTCACAGGGCTGTCATTACATTTTGAAGTTGCTGGACAACTGTGATAAATAGCCAGTCTTTTTGTGCCTTAGGATACAACTCTGGCTTTAAGTTTTACATTATTACAGTAGCTGGTGCTCATCATCATAGTTCTGTCTGTTGCTGGTGGCAATTGTTAGTACCCAGCTTCTTATGACATGCCTGCTGAGATACTTCAATCTTATTAACTTTAAGCCACAAATTCATTAGAATTTCGATGTGATGCAAAATCAATAAAAAGTAAAATTATTTTTTAAGAGCCAATTCGTGTTCACTATTGTATATTTTCCAATTTCACGAAAATTGTAACTCCTTTGTTCTAGGATTCAATGCCAGATCTGTTTAGCCATTTCCAGCACAACAACGTGGAGGCTCACATGTACGCATCCCAATGGTTCCTAACTCTGTTCACTGCCAAGTTCCCTCTGCCAATGGTCTTCTGTATTACTGATTTTATTTTGTGTGAGGTAAGGATCACCATTATTTTAAGAAAACAAATTTTAAGAACACTTTTGAAAATTTTAGTGGATGTTGACTCTGATCTAATCCAAAAGATTGCCCATCAAAAATTAACTTCATAATGACCTTTCTATCTGCTTTCTGTACTTTCTAGTTCATGTTAATATATTTATACAAATGAATTCAATTTGTACGTTCACCTTTTCTCTCTTCTATTAAAATACTGTAAGTAGTTGACTATTATCGCTACCACCTCAATTAGCCATTACCTGCAGGTTAGTGTATAGTTTTTGTCAAATTCTGTTGTGAATAAATTGTAGTTGTATATCTCGACAATAGATCTCTCTTGCCGAGTCTTGCAGATGTCTTGATCAGTATCCTGGCTAGGAATTTGGATCAATGTGTCAAATGACTCATACATTTTCTATGGGTCAATTAAATTTTTGTCCATTTCTAAGTAACCCCTCAGTGGCATTTGGGGGGGGGGGAGGTTAGGGGAGCAGTTGCCTCCCCTCTGCCCAGTCCCAGAAGAGAGGTTGACAGAAGTCATCAATGAAAATGACCCAGAATTCATCATTTTGTCTCCCCAATCAATGAAATGTCCCAGAATTCATCATTTTGCTCCCCAAAATTTTCAAGTAGCCCCTTGTTCATAAGGGCTCTGTTTTGTGATAGAAGTATGTGGCCTATGCCCCATATATTTCGTGACAATGACTAATTTCTGAAACTGTTGGTGCAAGGAGCAGAACCTACATGATGATTTATCTAAACATATCAGTCAATCAGCCAACAAGATGGATCAAGTTTGTCAAATTCCATTGAGAGATAAGGGTCATCAACCAGTCATTAAAATCCTTTGGCTGAACTAATTTGGAAAATAGCTGACGACTTTTTTTTTTTTTTTTGCAGGGTATACAGGTAATCTTCCAAGTTGCCTTGGCGCTTCTAAAGGTACTCTTTCGTTTCCAAAATAAATGGCTTTCCTTAAAGTGCCCCTAAACCCTTTTGCAATGTTTATATATATGAAACTTTGAAAGGTTTTGAGTACTTCTGCGAATAATTTTTTGGCTTACAGAGAATACTCTGTTATATGCTTGTTTGAAATGGTGAAAATGTGACCTTTCCTGACCCATGACCGCGTAAGAAAAAGACTGGGTCGATTCCCTATCTTACGTCATCCAATTCATTCGACTTTGCAATAACTTGAATAAATATTTAGCATTTTGTTTAAAATAGCTGTTTTCTTTACTAAAATCTCACAGACTGTGTAATTATTCTCTATATATCGATGCTGTTGTGATAGAAAGGCGTCATGGACAATAATGCAAAAGGGTTTAGGGGCACTTTAAAGAAAAGTCATTGAGATAAATTCCTTGATTTTTTTGTCAAATTTTATGACAAAATAAACTTGTGCCTTGAACAAGTACATTGTATTGCAGACAATTTGTGATAATTATTGTTATTGGATGTTTGTTTGCTGACAGGATTCACGTAAAGATTTTCTTCAGCTGGACTTTGAAGGTATTCTCAAGTACTTCAGGGTCGCGATGCCCAAAAGATACATCGAGGAAAAGTCTTTTAAACAACTCCTACACACCGCTGTTGGATTCAAGGTAGAGCACTCACTGGGGACATTATAGTTTACCATACGTGAAGCACCTACCGCGTTCCAAGGTTCTTAGTTTTTGCTGAGCATTAAGTCGGCAATGAATGGAAACTTTGGTTTAAAATGTATTTGTTCCTTTGGCATTTTATCCCCAGTGCCTCAGGGCAGTCAAGCATTTTACAGACTAGTTGTTTCCTTCTTAGCTTCTCCGCTCTGTGCATTGGTAATGTTCTGAATAGAAATTTAAAGTGCTTTGAAATTTAAAGTTATATTGCTGTGTTCGTTCTTGTAGGTCACTCCCAAGAAACTGAGGAAATACGAGAAGGAGTTTGTGATGCTCAAAGAGAAGGAGGCACAGTTGGAAGACCCCGTGGAGCGATACAAGGTGGGACGATAAACACATCCCGTTTAAACTCGTGGATACGTATCTGCGCAGTATTCGGTGCGGGAGCCGTTGTCACTCAGCGGACTCGGCAATGATGTTGGTGTTAGCCATAAACATATAAGGGAATTGAAACATGTAACGTCCATACTTCGCTTTAGTGCCATGCTCTGGATTATTCAGCAAATAAAAAGGACTACATATGGAATTGGTGGTTTTCATCGTCATGACACACGATCGCAAAATTGGTTTGCATTAATAACATCAAATAAAACATCTTGGTCCTTGTAGAACTACCAAAATACAGTTATAAACCAAATTTTGGAACATTAGACCATTTCCTAACGGATCTGTGGGCCAATGAATGTACGACAATTTTGTAGTACTTAATTTGTATGCGGCCGCCATCTTGGTGTCCCTCTCTGGGGCACCAACGTAACATGGCGGGCATAAAACGAAAATACATATAAAGTTTAATTTTCCATCAAAATGATTGGGTTTCACTTCAGAACTCTTTGAGACCAACTTTTAAAGATTTATCGAGTAAAAAAAAAAAGAAATTGACACAATTACATGGATTTTTATGCCTTCCGGAAAACACGCTGGGTCGTTCTGTCATAAAATTCAAAATTTATTTTTATCCGGAACTATACACCCTATCGACGTGAAATATTCTGTGTAGACTTTTATTATTGATGTCTAGAATATATACAAAGATCTGCTTTATAGGACTTATAGTTTAGATTTTTGGTTTTTTGATGACGTTACATGTAAACCAAGGATAAAATGGCAACCGGCTTCTGTGTGTAGACTAGACTGTCACGCCAGACTAGACTGTATTTTCCAAATATGGTACTTTTTATTAACTGAATAATCCGGAGCATGGGGACGCTGTTACACGTTTCAACTCCCTTATGTACATGTTTCTGTGTTAGCACAATCAATAAATAGATATCAAAATGTACAGTGTTCGGGGCACGAGAAGGTCTGGAGCGAGACCGAAGTACAGACGAGCGACAAACGATCACCTTTTGACTATGGCAACAGAAGTGTTATCCTAGACAGCTTCGCCTCTCACCTCTGTGGCCCAGGTCCGATTCCCGGACGGGGCGCCATATGTGAGTTGAGTTTGTTGGTATCTCGCCCTTGCTCCGAGGGTTTTCTCCGGGTTCTCCGGTTTTCCTCCCTCCGCAAAAACCAACAAGTTAAATTCCAATTCAATCTGTGAATTAGCCGGGACCTGGCTTTGATCAGCTCCCATGGTGGTTTCAGGTCTCGTTAGCAATCCAGAGTCCAGAGTCTATAGACACTACTATAATTAAAACTGACTTTTTTGAAGTTCAAAGAAACATGAACGTGTTAACATTTCTGCCATTAGAATCTAATTAACATATTAGCTGACGTTACTTGTATAATTATAGTGGTTTACCTTTGTTTATAATCAATTTAAGTAATGGTCCGCATACGAGGTAGGCATTTTTAATGCATAGATTGTAAAAGGGTGCTAATTGTGGTATTGTTTCAATCGTCCACCTCATTGGCTTAAACATCAAAATCTATCAAAACTTGAAGAAGAATATAATTTTAAACAGATTTGAATTGCATGTAGTCAAAACTCTCATAGCTTTAAATATGACGAAAATTCAACATGGGGAACATTTGAATTGAAAGCTTTCTTCGTTATTGTTTTGGATCTTCTGACTGGCCGAATGTTTTCACACAAAAGGAAAGTAGTTTTAAAGCAGTTTTAGTGGATTTGATTTTAGAAATTTATCATTTAAGGGTTGATGAGTAATCAGTATGAAAAATAGAAAATTCTAACGTGGGGAAAGCAATTGCATCTGCACAATAGAATTGTACCTAGATTTCACACGGATTGTTTCTCAACAGCGTGAAAACAAGCGTCTTTTGGAGGCCAACATGCGTCTTGAAGGTGAAAATGACAACCTTGCTCACGAGTTGGTCACCTCCAAAGTTACTCTACACAACAAACTTGCGGAGGTAAGGAAAGATCTTACTATCAAGCAAAGCTCGAACTTTTCACACGATGGTCTGATGTGCGTGAGGTTGAGAGTTTGATTCGTTAAACCCTCAGGGTCTTACAATAAGTAAGAGTAAGGCCTGAAGTGAGGGGTATGAGATTGATTTACCGAGGGTTCTGCACCAGAGGGCGGCACCAGAGGTGAATAAATCACATACCCCTGACCGGAAGGCTGACAAAATGCTTTTTTTTTCACAATGACGAGGTTTTCTCGTCGCACGCAATAACAATATCTTTTTTCATCAATCATTAGGAAGCATTGTTTGTCTCGTTTATTGTTGCATAAAATTACCGTTCATAGGGCTTATCAATGTGGTTTTGTCCTCAGTTCTTTCAACTAATGAAGCTTATAGTGTAGTGGACAGAAGACTAGAAACCATGAGATTGAGGAATCGAGTTCCGCTCAGGACACATGCCGGTTTTTTTCATGTTCTCATTAAATATTGACTTCTCCCTACGTAAAGAGTGTGAGGGGAACATGTCGCGAGATTCCCTCTGCCTTTGGAATTGGGCAGGGGTTAAGAGATGTATTCCCTCTGCCTTTGGAATTCCCTCTGCCTTTGGTACTGGGCAGGGGTTAAGAGATGTATTCCCTCTGCCTTTGGAATTGGGCAGGAGTTAAGAGATATATTCCCTCTGCCTTTGGTACTGGGCAGGAGTTAAGCGATATATTTCCTCTGTCTTTGGTACTGGGCAGGGGTTAAGAGATATATTCCCTCTGCCTTTGGTACTGGGCAGGGGTTAAGAGATATATTCCCTCTGCCTTTGGTACTGGGCAAGGGTTAAGAGATATATTCCCTCTGCCTTTGGAATTGGGCAGGAGTTAAGAGATGTATTCCCTCTGCCTTTGGTACTGGGCAGGGGTTAAGAGATATATTCCCTCGAAATGAACGAAGACAACCGAGCCTTGTGAACAATAACTAATTAATACCACTTTACCACCATACTAAGTGATCAAATTCAGTACCTCTCTCAGTGTATAAGATCTCTGTCCTTTAGTTTAAATGAATCATGTATTCTTATGTTAGGCGGAGGAGCTGGTGGAAGAGCTGAGTGCCAAGCTGGAGTTGAATGAGAAATCCTTGGCCGAGACAGAAGACGAGCGTGAGCGATTCAAGACTGAGGGGATTAAGGTTTGTAAGTCTTTTTTAAATGGCTAGTTAACTACGTGAGCTATGATTGGTCAGTTTACATAACTACGTGAGCTATGATTGGTCAGTTTGCATAACTACGTGAGCTATGATTGGTCAGTTTGCATAACTACGTGAGCTATGATTGGTCAGTTTGCATAACTACGTGAGCTATGATTGGTCAGTTTGCATAACTACGTGAGCTATGATTGGTCAGTTTGCATAACTACGTGAGCTATGATTGGTCAGTTTGCATAACTACGTGAGCTATGATTGGTCAGTTTGCATAACTACGTGAGCTATGATTGGTCAGTTTGCATAACTACGTGAGCTATGATTGGTCACTTTGCATAACTACGTGAGCTATGATTGGTCAGTTTGCATAACTACGTGAGCTATGATTGGTCACTTTGCATAACTACGTGAGCTATGATTGGTCACTTTGCGGTCCATAACTTCCCGTACGGACCTCAAAATTAAAGCGAAGCTGGTTTTGAATACTTTTAAGCCATATAATAAACTTG
Source organism: Actinernus sp. WN-2022 (assembly GCA_030867875.1). Lineage (NCBI taxonomy): Eukaryota > Metazoa > Cnidaria > Anthozoa > Actiniaria > Actinernidae > Actinernus > Actinernus sp. WN-2022. The sequence continues at coordinate 58,603,486 of JAOWCC010000936.1, forward strand.
CTTGCTCGGTCCGTACTGTAAGTTATGGACCGGTCTGTACTGTAGGTTATGGATCCTCGTTCCCCCGTTTTTTTATGGCCCGGACGCTTCGCACTTGGGCCATAAAGCAAGGGACAACTTGGTCCATAACTTACGGTACGGACCGAGCAAACGAGGTTAATAAGGAGTACGTACTCTCACAAACACATCAATCTGATTTTTGACATATTTTCTCTGCAATTTTTGGTTTGTTCTTCATATGACACTAGAGAAACTGAATGTAGTCCTAGTGAAGTAAGTTAAAACTTCAATCACTTATTTAACTTGTTTTTACTTTTAACCATTATTTTTCATTTGTTTTGTTCTAAAATGCTTCTCTTTGTTTCAGTTGAAGGAGATGTGGCGTAAAAGTATACAAGCAGCCGAGGACGAGAGGAACCGCCACACGGCCATCATAGATGAGTACAAGAAGGTCGGCCTGGAAACTGCATTTGAACATCTTCGCTGCTTAGGCGTGTGTGTTGCGTGCGTGTGTTGCGTGCGTGTGCGATTTTACTTCGTTGAACATCATTTATACAATGAACTGGAAAACATGCGCTCTGATTGGTCGATACCTATGTGTTATTAGAGCGGATTTCGATTGAGTGTCGAAAGCAATTCGTGATTGCTTTGGTTTTGCGTTTGCTCAGTTTTCCTATTGGCTGTGGAAAATGGTTTGTGATTATCAGCCAATCAAGTGCTAAACTAAAACCAAACGTGTTTTGGTCCATCACGCCATCAATCATTACGTCATCCATGATTGCGTTTACTTTTTCTCGTGATTGGTTCAAGTAAAACCAATCGTGAATTGCTTCAGTTCGTGATTGGCTCATTGTATTTTTACTTGCTCGTGATTGGCTCATTGTGTTTTTACTTGTTCGTGATTGGTTCTGTGATTACTTTGGTTTTGGTTTTACGACACTCAATCGAAATCAGCTCTATTAGAATATAGATGCACAGATGACGTCACGTTTTGCGTGAAATCATTTCGTATCCTCTTTTATTATTGTATAATACAAATAGATGGTATTTTGCCATGTATCTGCCGTCTAATATATGCACAGATGACGTCACAACGTGAAGAGAACAACAGTCGCTCGACTGCGTCTCGTGGCATACTTCATTTTAACTCGTCATATTGTGACGTTTGGGTGGGAAAGGAATGTTGTTTGGCTGCAGCAGTGCTGTAACCGTGCCGTAACTCTGTAATTTGATTGGATCAGAAGAACAAAAACAATGGCAAACCATTTCAATGTTACGGTATGTCATACATTATATAATAATCAGTCCGAAACGCGCGCTGTGATTGGTCAAGACCTGTGTGTTATTAGAGAACACACATGGATGGCGTCATGAGCGTGCGCAACCAATTTCTCAACTCGTGTTGATTAGATATTGTCATAGTTTTTAGTTTGCGATTATTATATAAAAGAAATGGATTCCATTCTGACGTGCGTCTGTCTCTTATAGATGCAGATGACGCCAAAACGTGAAGAGGACATTAGTTACGCTTCTTTGTTCTCGTCACGTTGTGACGTCATCTGTGCATCTTTAAGAGGACAGACGTACGGCAGAATAGAATCGAGTAACAGTGCCATAGTGTCCCACTTAGGCCTGGATACAAATATCACGTAAAATCGCCTATATATCATTCCGGAATATCACGTAAAAAGTTATAAATATCAGGCAAAATTTTCTAAATATCAGGCAAAATTTTCTAAATATCAGGCAAATTTTCTAAATTTCCCACTAATAAAGATAATGTTAATACAGTTTTAATAAATATTATAATATAACAACCTTTTTTATTATCGTACTCGCATTTTTCACAAAATAAGCTTACAACCATTGGTGGATCCGCCATTTTGCTCTGAGTCTGACCTCTGTACTGACTGCACTAAGCATCATGGGATACATTATTAAGTGGGAAACCGCTGATCCAGATTACTGTTGCCACTGAATTGAGCTAACCAGTTTCAAACACCAAAAACTACGCTGAAAATGCCTAGACCCTCAACAAAATTCCTAAATATCCCAACAATATCCCATTTTTTTTCTAAATATCACATTGTTTTCTAAATATCATGGAAGGTTCTAAATATCTAAAAAAATTATCATGATATTTGTATCTAGGCCTAGTCCCACTCATATACGAAATTACAGTACCGACGTATTTCTTCATATTCTCACTGGAGCTGAGGAACTCGAGCTGTAAACTGCCTGAATCATAGCTTGGAGGCCATTTTCTAGGGCATCACAATTGGAGGCTGAGACGTGCCTTTAACATCACTCGGGTATTAAGGAAGGGGAACAAGCAGCCAACTCATTCTTCTGAGAAATTAAGATTCCACAGTCTTAGAGGTGATCATGATGTTATTGCAACTTCGTCACCTGAATATCGACTTTTTGCCTTGCAACAGATTTGTACTCAACTTGACGAGAGAAGCGAGAAACTCAAGGCTGATTTACAAAAGGAATTGGTGGAGATCAAGGTAAGATAACAACTGTAGTGAATCATGTGTCATCTTATGGTTAGACATGGCATGCGACTGGAACCGGTATGTGTTATTATTTTTATAACACAGTTATAATTGTGCAAATTCAAAAACAGTTTGAACACGCATTAAAGGGACGCTGTCATGCAGCTATTTTAGCATCACTTTGAAAAGCTCAAAGTCGCATTCAAACTTGTTTTAACTTAAAATAATGGTTTATAGTTTTATTAAAAGTTTGTTTATAAGTGAAATGTTATCGAGCCACGGGTGGCAAGGATGACCTTGGATTACGATTATGAAAAACTTGAAAACGTTGGCCAAGTTTTCAAGTTGGTATCTTTGATATTTGCGGGCCTGATATTTTAAGTCTAGCTTGGTCTCTGTTCATAACATTAATATCGTTATGTAGAACTTGGGGTTCAAGGAGTATTTTTCATATAATCACAACATTCTAGATGATTATTTGACCTACAATCAGAAAACTCCTGCTGACATACTCCCTTTAATGTTTTAAAAAACAAAATGAAAAATCAAGAAAACTAAAAGACCCGTGCTAGTGCAGCCTTGTTCCCGTGGAATGCTAATAATGTCCATTTCAGGTCCAAAAGTACTATTCGTAATAGAAACAGAATGAGTGTCCGTGCTTTATGGCACGGACACGAATTCTGTATCGGAGTTATCAAACGTCTAGATGTATAAAGTCATATTTTCAGTTATTTTGGCGATACGACTTATTTTGGCCGAGAAAATCGAAGCAAAAGTTTATGTAAATCAGGACGAAATCTATACCAGATTTACAGATCACTTTCCTTTCTTTTTGCTTCGTGAATTATTAACGAGTTTGATAAGGTGCATTACAATCTTCTTAGAAGGGGACACTGTCAACCCCAAAATAATACAAAAAGTTTATTTTACGTCGAGATACAGGGAACCGTTACCTGGTCTCCCAAACCAGAGGCTTATGATTAAGTATTCAACGAATTCCTGGGTCGAATTGGAATTTAGGTTGATTTTTGAGGAGGGAGGAAAACCGGAGAACCCGGAGAAATACCAACCAACAAACGAGGTGCCAGCAAACTCAACTCACGTATGGCGCCATGCAGGGTAAGATTGTTTTATCTTTGCCATACTTTACTAAAACGTTTGGAAACCACTTGGCATTTTTCTTTTATTCTTGACTGTTATTTTTGTAGTTTAAAAGTATTAAAAAAACTTGAAGGTTACATTGGCGACTGTCAGTGAATAGTCCATTTTCGCATTCAATAATTACCGCTGGTGCGATGACTGCAGACACATTTACTCAAAGTCTCATTCTGATGTTAAATATTCATAATACCAGTAGCAAGATGTATTGTTGTAGTTTGAACTTCTGCACCTTCTCGCTGGTATTTACATCAGAACGAGTTAAGAAAATACGTCTGTAGTCATCGCACCAGCTGTAATTCTTGAATGCGACACAGGTCTATTCTAGCCAAGTTTTTACATTAGGTATAATGCCCTGAAATGTTTTTTTTTTAGAGGAGAATCGGTAAATGTGAGACGTGTGGCCCACTGTTCTCTGACGAAGGCCAGACATCTGACGAAGGAGGTACCGAGGATAGCTTCAAAAGCAGTATCAAGGTAATAGACGCCGAACAACGGCTGCGGGAGCTGGAACTAGAGCTGGCCAAAACCAAACTCTCCCTAGTCGAGGCCGAGTGCCATGCGCAGGAACTGGAACACAAGTTAACCACTGTCATGGCGGCTGTGACTGCTGAGGAGAACAAACCGTGGTTCAAGCGAATTAGTCTAACTGCCATCAAGGATACCAAGTAGATAAATCAAATGAGTAACTATATACCAAATAATCATGCCACCATTCCTCTGTTTTTCTCTTCCCGTTTGTTTTCAAGCCTGCCGGTCACTCTTCAGCCAGATGTTTTTTCGCTCAATTTCGATTGTGGGTTACCTGTGGGGCAAGGAAGAGAGGTCCAGTCCCTTAACCGCATGCAACAGGTAATCCAATATTAAACTTGGCTGAAATAAAAACAACACCACCAAAAGCTGCTGTGTGCTAGACGTGTTTTCAGGACGGTTAGAACTGTCTTATCTATAACTCCTATTATTTATTCAAGAACATTAATTCTCCTTTTCCATGATTTTTCGACTTTGAGCACCATTTTCTGTGACAAAGATTTAGCTCGGATAAGGACGTAAAATCGTAGGTCCCGCGTCGGCCTCAAGTTTATCAGTCTTACCAGACTGTCACGAGTTACCGACGTTTATGAAAGTTGCTTTACTCTAGCTATTTTTAAGTTAAGTAGCTGTCGTCCACATAACATGAATTCATTAGCCTTTTTCTGGGTGCTTCTTGGTGTAGCAGACTTATTGTTTGATTCATCGTTTCTGGGGTAAGGGTTCTCTGTATTTCAGGGTATTGTTTTCTTTGTTTTACCTCGTGGTGATCTGTAACACCAAAAACCTCCCTGTTTCTCAGGTGATCGTGGTGCACGCGCATGCGCTTTTGATTAGACAAAGCGCGGTCGCGTCTCGCCAGATTCCCGCCCAAACTGAAAGAAAACAAAGGCAATCACCCCTGTTTCTAATTTTAGGTACGTATGTGAAATGTTTCGCAAAAACAACAGAACTACTTTAAAGCTAAACCTAAAATGTGGCTCCTACTTCGTGTACGGGAACACAGATGACGTAAAACAAAGACTCGAAACAGTGAATTACAGCAAAAACAATACCCTGTTAAGCCATCGGAAACTTGTATTTGAACTCCAGAGCCTTCGTTCTTTCGGCCAGCGGAGTGTAACGTTTTGCTGCGACGCACACAGCGGTCTGCGCGTGCGTATTACGGTCAGTCTGGTGGGCGGCGCGGCCGCGCGAATTCCCCGCGCAAAATTTACCTTAAAACATATTACAGTGAACTTGTCTCCTTCTACTTCTAATCAGTATTTGAAGGGGACGTGAAAGAACCTGTTGTACTACTCGAAAAAGAGCAGGGGATTGTCACCCGGTACAGCAGCCTGGCCATTGCACTAACCACACTCAACATTGTAAACTGCGTGGCAGCTATTAGTGCCGTGAAGCAGTCCGAAATAATTCACTGACGGGATATGTCAGTCATATGTAAAGCGCCATGAAACTGTGGTTGATATGGCGCCATATAAATATGGCCATTATTATTATTATTATAACTTCTACCCCAAAAAGTTAAGAAAAATACGTGAAAGTTGAGCTTTTTATTTTCACAGTCGACGGGAAATTGAACAAACTTAACTGTGAGTTTACCAAAAATTTTCGTAATTTACCAAAAAAGTTCTCAAGGTTTGAAAACGGATGTGTGAACAGTGACGGCCGCCGGCTCGCTTTGAATTTGTTTTGGAATATGTTGTTGTTGCAACAGTTTTGACGCATGCGCAGACGTTTGACCGCTGTGTGGCTGGGGCGTAACCCTTCTCGATTGACGGCCATGTTGGTTTTACAAGGTCAGCCTCGAACTGAGCAGTTTCAGAACGAGGACTCCTGGGACTCAACATGGCCGCCATGTAAGAAGAGTCGGATCAATCACGGTTTCTGGGAAACCCCCTCCCCCACATTTCACCCTAACCTTCAATGGTAAATCATTAATAAACATGCATATCCAAGGGAGGGGTGGGTGGGTAGTTTCCCAGAAACCGGGATTGAGCCGAAGAGTCAATAGACCCATTCAACTTGCCTGTTTGTCGCCCCATTTGAGACCACCTGACTTTTCCCTTGAGTAATGTGTTCTTGTTTTTCTGTATCCCACGAGGAAATGTATTAATTTCTATAATTGGAAAACAAAGCACTGAATCCTCTGGAGAACTGTCACGTGGTCTGAAATGGGGCAACAAAAAGGCAAGCTGACAAGACGGACAGTTAGCCCACTTCCGAGATATGCCTCATTTCTTACGTACAAAGGAATCAATACGAGGCTCCGTGCATAATGCTCAGTCGTTCGTGACAAACTACAGAAGTGCTGTAGTCTTGTCACGAAAGACTGAGCATTATGCACGGAATCTCGTATTGATTCCTTTAATTGTATGTAGGAAGTGAGGCATATCTCGGAAGTGGGCTATTTCCTGTGATCTATCTTTTATGAAGCCCATTTTGAGTTAAGAATTCTAATTTGTTGGTTTTACTGGTTATAGTCAACTTTCCTCGAGGATATGAGCTTTTTTTTCTTCAAGGCAGCGTTGAGAAAAACAGAGGAATTGTTTGCTGTTAGCATTAAAAACAGATAATGTTCCAATCGGTAAGAAAGATCCTAATCATATCATCACAATACTAGGCTGGGAATAGGTAGGTACTAAGAAACTCCAAGCAATATTCTTGAATAACTGGACAGCGCTGCGGGAGTAAAATGATGCATGGTATACACGACTTTCATAATGGCCGCCTCCTAATTTGCATATGTGATTTCCCGTTTCGGTAGTTTATCCACGTGTATAGAAAATATGAACATTGCCATGTGAAAGAGCATGTCGACATTAGTGACCTTGTGAAAGTTGAGTGCTGTAGCTTATAAAGCAATGAAGTTACAGCCAGTTGAAATTAGAGAGATTTGTATGAGAAAAACGACGGAGGCCTTTATAGCCTCGCTTTCATATTTTTCTGCATTACAAATGCTCATAGCTCAACAGCAATTTTCCACATTTCTCTAAAATTCAAAACAATTACTAGTTTTAATGTGATCTTTCATGTAGTAGCATTGGTTTTCCCCTACATATTTATCTTCCAAATTATGCAAATTAGGAGGCGGCTGGAGGCGGCCATTATGAAAGTCGTGTATGCAGCAGATGCAATATAGTGTAGTCAGATAATCTAAATTAAATATATTGGTGAAAACGAAAAGGGCAATTAAGATGGGTCGCGGATGTGTTACCTGGGACGGCTTAAACAAGGACGCGCACTAGAAAAGGGATTGCTCCTGAAGTGTGAGATTAAAATTCAGAATAGTGAAGCAAGTAAGCAAGTTATCAGTCCTCTTCAGTTAGACTGAATATTAATTTGCTGACGCGAAAATTAAAATAAGCGCCGTCAAAAGTAAACAGCAGCAATCTCAGTTATACCTATCAATAGTGTTTTAGAACCGCTTACGAACTATGAAGTGGAAGTTTGAATTTCGCGCACTAGCAAAAGTCCAGCTGAACATCACATCTTCTGTGCAGAGCTTTGAATAGAGTAGAGTATTTTTTTCACTCATAAATTCGAAGAAAAAAGTAACGTCTGCTTACTCGAGCGCTTAATTAGTTTCCAATATGCGCACCTCATTGTGTTATGGACCAATCAGATTTTACCTTCCATATCTTGGAAAGTGACGTAATGTTACATTTAAAAGGAATTCAGACAATACATTTGCCATTGACCAATCACTAAAATTGCCATCGACCAACCACTAAAATTGTAACAATGGGTTTGATTGGGCAGAAAAATAAAACAAACGTGCTGACCTCATGCTTGCATATTGGAAACTAATTAAGCGCTCGGGTAAGCAGACGTTACTTTTTTGGTAATAAGTTCATGTCCTAGATACAACAATAGGTTAATTACGTTCTATTATGTTTCGGTCATAGAACGTCAGTAACATATTGGTGTATCTAGGACATGAACTTATTACCACTTTTTTCTTCGAATTTATGAGAGTGAAAAAATACGTCTGCATAGCAGGCTATGAATAGAGATGTTCACTCCACAAAGGTTGACTGACAACTGAAGGTGTGAGAGTGTCTGGCAGAGGCCCTTTAGTACGGGTCCTTGTTTAATGTAGTCCATATTTGCCAACATACATGTACAGTGGGTAACTAGTGTAGGTCTGCTAAACACTACCATAATCAACTGATGATACCAGTGTTTTGCCAACATACTCTGATAAATGGGTAGGTACGAGAAAAAGTTGCTCCAAAACCAGGAACTTCCAAGTTATTGTGAAAACGAACCCGGATTTCCCGCCTGTTTGATTATTCTGAATCGTCCATAACTCGGAATTCGACATTTTTAACGTAAAACCGGAACCGGAAATGCAACTGATTAGCCGAGCACTTACGGACGTCATAAGCAAGATGGCTTCCCGGTTTGAACTCACTAATTCTTCCTCTTATATTTATCTGGTTTAGATACTGCCGAAACAAATTTACGGCTGCTTAGGTCGATTTTGTTGGTATTTTCAACTCGCGAAAACATGTTTACAATAGCGAGTGTAATTGCTTATTATTAGTTACCCAAATTGTTTGATTGGCAACCCGGGAAGTTTGGACTTCTCTAAATTCCGACTGAGCAAAATCTTGGCATTATTTTTTAACAGTTTTACGTTGTGTAACTCTTTGTACATATTACCTTACATGGTACATTTGTTTATAATACATTCATATTGCTAAAGAAATAATTTAAGATTTTCATTTCGTGTCAGTCATTAGCAGTTGCCAAGAGTGGTTGGCGCGCTCTAATTTAACAAAACTTAGTAACCTTAAGTAATAGGGAAGTGAACCCTAAGTCAACCCAACCACTATACAGAGACGTATTCCAGAGAAATGTCTTCCATTTTATTTCCCTGTGGTGCGTGTCTTTTAAGAGAAAAATAGTTTTCAAGTTAAAAATAACCGATTCTCTGCCGATGATCACACTACCAGAAAACAAACTGGTCCGTTATGTAATAGGAGCCGTTACTCCAGGTTTTCTTTAGGATATTTTCATTATGGCGTCATTTTACTACAACTACCAGAACCTCCTTTGAGAATTCCAAGACAATGGTCCAAATTAGAGGATCAAAAGAAGCAAAGCATTCTGATAGTTGTAGTATGACGTCATCACGCAATTCTCGTACGTCACAATATGCATATCGACTTGGTTTTCTTGGATGCGGAACACATTTAATTATAATCTAAGGATACTAGAATAATATTGGTGGGTTGCACTGGCGGCCATGTTGGTTGGTAGGAACAAAAGAAAACACATTTGCTGCTTTTGTTCCTACCAACCAAGATGGCCGCTACGCTTTTGTGATTGTATTCCCTTAGGAATGATTGCAACCCAAGAATACCTGGCTGTCCACTTGTCATTCATTTTCAAGTTTTGGTATATTCATTTTTCCGATATCTTTTCGTAGAGTTAAAGTGGATTTATGGTTCAGTTTCCTTTTAAATAACCTTATTAATTAGGTTTATGGTCTCACAGAGATATCTTTTCTCGTAGAAGTTAAACTTGGATAAGTTAGCCTACTCTCTAAATATTATAACAATGCAGTGTTTGTGTTGGGGATCGTCTAATATTTTCCTGCGGAAGTTTGTCGTCCCTAAAGCGATTACTTAACGAAGTTGTTAGGTCATCCAATTCCAAGGACAAATAGTAGACGGCAGCCCGGCACAAAAGTATTCTTGTTTGAGAAAAATATGTTATATTGGTTATTTTGATTGTTCAATGTTCATCTTGCGTGTTAGAAAAGGGCAAAGAAAACTGTGCTGGTAAAGATTCTGAAGTGAAGTTTGCACTTCTGTCCATGGTCTTCAGATAGAACTGACTGAACTGATCATATCTCCGCAATAAAAAACGACAAGAGAAAAACACAGAAAAACAACGGCTCAAAGTGTAGAAGTTATTCACCCATGACTGTTTTTATGTTGTTTGCTCAAAAACAAAAGTTCGAAGCTCGGGGGATAACATTCTATTCGCGGGAACTAACTTCGACTGGACTTCGAGTCCTGTTCCCTCAGAAGAACATATAAAAATACAAGAACTGTTCGAAATTATTCCTCGACTCTTGGAACTTTTGTTCTCGCGTATTAAATTAGAAAATAACTTAAAGGAAACTGCCTTGTGTGATGACCCGAACAGAGTGCAGCTACAGAAAGAAATCTTAGTAGATTATTACTGTAAGAATTTATCAGAGTAACTTAAACGCTGTTGTATTATTTGGGAAGCATGAATAAATGGATATCAATCCAAGCAAGAATCCGGCCTGTTGGAATTTTAGTTGTTCTGCACTAACTTGAGCTAGTCCGGGTTAATGGATCCTGTGGTTTGTGGTGTCAGCTCCTTGACGTATCCAAACCACAGGGACCCCATTAACCCATCAGAAAAAAGTACCAGCCAGAACGCCTTGGGACTAGGCTGCACTAACTTATTACTGTTTTCATTGAAGTGCGACTGAAAGTTTCAAGTCTCGTTTGGAATATCACATTTAACCGACCATCGATCAAACACTGAAGTACCGCCTAGATTTAATGAAGTCTAGGCGGCTCCGCGTTTGAAATTGACGAGCTAATGCTCCAATGCTAATGCTCTTGTGGATAATATATATATATATGGTAAAAAAAAACAGTTGCGTATAACGTACAGGAGGCTATTTGCAGAATTGCTCGCCCCAGTCATCTTTTTATTTGACTCAATAATAAGTATACAATTTGAAAATATACTTATGAATTGACATATAATATTGATTAACTAATATAATTATTTTATTGAGTTCGGGTCATCCTAAAGAGCTCGACAAAGGCGTACTACAGGAGCGCGTGTGTCCGTAAATACATAGATGCCATTGGAAAGGAAAAGTCACTGCCAAACTACCATCCTAGATGCCATGATCATGCTCTCGACGGCGTGGAGCAGAGTTTCCCAGGAAACCGTGCGGAATTGCTTTCGAAAAGCTGGGATTGCAGTCGAAGCACGGCAATGTGCATTGAATGATGAGGATGATCCATTCAAGATTCTTGAGAAGAAATAAGCGCACTACGGGAACGAAACCCCGAGCTTGTGCCCGAAGAAGTAACCAGTGAGGATGTAGTTAATGTTGATGAGGATGTTTTAACATCTGAGATCGGTTCCTTCCGCGACTCCGACATTTTGGAAGAATTTATGAAGAACAGCACAGTTGAAGAGGACGATGAAGAAGCCGATGAAACGCTGGAGGAAAGTCCAAACAGACCCACTACAAGCGAGATACGACAAGCGATAGACACGCTCTCTACCTTCAGTCTGTTTCTCGATGAAAGCGCCGCAAAAGATATCAGAGAAGAAGCAAGTGAATAAAATGTCGGTTTTTCATTGAAAAGACCGTTAGACGCAATCTACAACAGCAGACGATTGAACCGCACTACGAAACGGCGTCTACTAGACCAGTTTACGGTTCATGCGCAGTTGAAGTCTTGTTTCAACTGGCTGGCCACCATTGTTTAACTCTGCCGACCCGACATATAAACAGGATTTGTACAACTGCGCTCTGTTGCTCCTTGCTTCCCAGTCAGTCTAATACCCTAGAAGATGTCATTCATTGTTTGTTGATTTGTTCCAATTTTGCTGCTCTGCGCGCTAAAATGTTTGCCTCAGTTATGCAGAATGCTGAAAATCTACGAAGTAGCAGAAATCTTTACGATTTAAAGAGTAACAAACAAGGAAAAAAGAAAATACAATAATACGCAAAATGGCTAAAGCAACCTGATTCAATAATAAAAGTCCTAACTGCATTAAAAATCGAGGCATTCGATTCAAAATTTAAAGCGGAAGAACCCGGAATTCAGTAATACATCCATTTTTTGGAATAAATTTAAAGTAGAACATGGTCTAAATATATAAGTGCAAATGTAAATTAGATGAGCGCCTTGCGCTCTTGAGGTAAACGCTTAGCTCAAGACCTACTTAATAATCCAGAAGTCTCAATTTGTACTACGTACAGTACTTTGAGCTTTGAAACCCCATCTAAGTACTCTCGGTACCTTGGAAAAGGACTGGAAATGAATTATTTCTACTTCATTTGCGAGACATATTTCACATATCCTTGAAGCTTCGGGTATTTTGGGACAAGAGTGTCTGCCTGTTAAATTATGATTTTCCGATCTAACTAAAACAAGAGGCCCTGAGTGGCCTTAACTCGGGCCATCTATAGCATGTACTGCATGGAATTCTAGCATAATTTTGTGTCAACATGGTTTGTGCTTGAGTAGCCAGAGAATTGGTTCTCTACTGATGCTCTTGTCTGTCAAATGTCAATATGCAAATGCCCCACGTATTGCGGGGGAGGGGGTTAGGGTTATGGTATGCTGGGGGGTGGGCGGGGGTGGTTGGAAATGATAGAGCCATAATACACACACAACACACACATATATACATTCTGTGCATGTAGATTTCAGCCACAATTTCCTTCAATTCTGTAGTATAATATTACTTTCTTTTCAATATTATTGTTCCTTGAGGGTCATTAGAATTATAAAAAAAACTTGGTATGGGTGTTGTTGATTGAAGTGCAATGGTTATTTGAGTAGTCTGCACGATATTGAGTCACTCAAATTTGATGCATTATACAGGTGCAGTACGACTATGAGAAATCAAGCAATTTAGAACAACAAATTCCACATAATGTTGCTATTCATTGTGAATAGTTATGTAATGTCGTTCTACATGTGAAATAAAGTCATCTATTTGTAATTCTCAATAACAAACCAGTGGAGACGGCTGAAATTCAGGCTAAATTCTCAATACAGTATTTTGGATTGAGGTTGTAAACTACAGAACATCATTTTCTAGTATTAGTGAGCTGCCACTGTGCTAGTGCTAATTTTCTACACCTTGAAGGAGACTGAAACTTATAATGGCAGGCCACAAAGAAACATGCAATGTCCACTCATTTTTTTCTATCATTGGGGTTGCAGCAACATTAATTTTCATTCCCAAATAATTCTTAAAAGTACTCATACTCCTGATCATGACCGAGTGAAAGTGGTGATGGTGATGGCAAGAACTGAGGAACAATTACATTTATTTTCTCATAAGATGATGGAAATGTATACCAGTAATAAGGCATAATAAGAAATACAATGATGAGAAGGTAGGTCCTCAAGGTAACCTTATGGTTATCTTAAGCCAGGACCTGACCTCAGATGGAAAACACTGAACAAGATCTAGCTTGCATGGATATATAATGGTACCAAGAAAGAGTGGTACCAAAGAAAGAGTGCTACTTGCATTTAAGTATACTCTCTCAGTTCTGGACCAAATTTATTTTATTTTATAAACTTGCAATAATGATAAATACACTACTCTATGCATAATATCATTATGTCAGTTCTAAAAAAAAACCATTAAATACACTGTAGAATGCCTGAACCAAGAGATGATAATCAAATACAAAGAGGTACAGGCCAGATGTAAATAGACCCGGGAAATAGAACAAAATAAAAAGTCGATAATTGTGTTAGGTGGTAACTGTCCCTTGGTCTTGTGTTTAGGAAAGATTGTTTTTTACCAGTAGATCAATAACACGCCACAGATAAATATGCGATTTCCACATCAGAGTCATTTATCGTTCGTTTGAAAAAAATCTTCATTTCGGATTGCTTACTCAGTTTATACTCACTCACTGCATGCTAGATTTTCGTTCCCGAATTTATAAACATTTTAATACATGTGCATATAATATTTTAAAAGGCCCTTGTCCGAGTCATTTCTACTATACTTTCGAGAGGTTAATAACAATAAATAACAACACAACGACAGTCAATTGGTATAAAGGTTATCATGTTCAGATTAGCGGCTACTTACATTTACAAGCTGTTGTCTTCATACTTTATATAGTCAGGGTTTCATAGTCAGTGCTGATCGCGACACGAGTGTATTTAAAGCGTGTCGCATAATGTGATAAATTCCCGTCCAAAGCCCGTAAAACACCTCTCAGCTTTAGAAAAGACAAAAATCTTGGTATTGCACTTGAGGGAACCTTTGGTTTTCAGAAAAAAACAGCTGATATAAAGGTTTCGCTACGCGCTAAGTCAAAACTCCCATTCGCCGCCATCTTGAAAAACCTGGAAATATGTTGTCTACTGTTCACGTGACCAGCACAGTGCAATCTCATTGGTACGGTGGCGAAAAGAACTTCCAAAGAAGGTGCTATCTGATTGGTTAACGGCGAAAAAGTTCGACGCCGGAAAAAAAAAAAGACATTTGCGATTTAAGACTCGTGCCGGCCAAAGGCCTGGCCCGAGTAATTAACAGCTGCCTATAGTTTGAAGACCGGCGCGCCGAGAATAGGAAGTTCTGATTGGCTGGTTAAAAATAGTAATGAATCAGCCTCGCTTCTATGTAACTTAGGAACAAAACATGAACATGGACGCTTGGTCCCAACATTTATACTTTAAAAACATATGGCTGGAAAGTCGTTACATAGGGACTTCATGATCAGGACTACAGAAAAAGGTATGTGGAATGCAGACTGAGAGAAAATGAAATCATGGAGGTTCGGGGGAATCGGGGCTGCGGCCTTGTCTGTGAGTGTTCTCCGTGCTTTGATTCGTTCTGTCTCGCGATCGATCACGACTTTAACGGCATTATTTACCACAATTAAAATGAGTCGTCAAGAAAACTCACTTATACATAAGCTTATTTATAGTCTTAACATAGCAGCTTTAGCGAACGTTGTTTAGGAGGTTGCGGAACTCAGAAATAAGGAGATGTTGAAGTGCTTCAAATCGAAATGAGACCAGACGAATTCACGTTGAAAGTATGCACGGCTGGCAGATGCATAATTTAACAGCGTTATTTGACAACGCTGCCTGCTTCCTTTTATGAAAAACTCTTGTATTAATTCGCCCATAACTTACTTTGTAAAATTGATAGTAAATCGAAAATTCTGAGGAAACTTGTTGCCCGTTTATAATATATTATTGGACAGTCTGTCGGTTTTACTCCAGAAACGGAGCCTTAAAATTATACTCATAGTAATCGAACATGAACTATACCGAGTCCTGTGGATATTGAGACGAAACATCAAATTCACCTCTAAACTATTACACATTGATTTGTAGTCTCGAAACTCGACATAGTGAGCTTGATTTTGATAATTTTTTAGTTTAATCCCTCTATATATAACAGCTCTAAAATACTAAACATCCTAAATTATGCAGATTCATTAATTACGTTTCTCCAGCTTCCTGTCATAGAAAAATAATACTCTTCTGAATCGCCTACTGGGTTCTGCTTCTTATTTAAGTTTTTTACGTTTATAGTAAAAATTAATCTAAACATTTGATCTCCATCGTTGGTTTCAACCCATGCATCTAGATCACAGCTATAATAATCTCACAATTATAAAAAAAAAATCAAAGTATAAAAAAAGTGAATGTACATGTATGTTTATATATAGTTATTTAAAAAATAAAAGATGTTTTTTCCATGTTCTATAAAATAATAATGCACACTTGAAGTCTTGAAAAACTGCATTTATAAGCAGGACTCGAGTGCATTTAACAGCTTTTCAAGACCTCGAAAGTGTATAATTTATTTTGTTAATAATAGCTAGGACATAATTTTGTAGGAGAACCATCTTCTATTTGTTTTACAAAATAATACTTGATCTATATGTGAAAAGAAATGCTTGAGCATGCATTATAAGAAAATCAAGCATGCTGCCAGCACTCAATGCCAATGAAATCACACATCACATACATTCTTAGGATATATTTTTATTCCCATAATTTATAAATAAGAGATTATTCTATCGGTGGGAATCGGTAGGAATGACTAAATCCTGGCTCAACACCCTAAACCCTGGTGGAGGGTTAGGGTTAGGTTTGGAGTCAGGGTGTTAGGTATTATGGTTGTAGGAATATGATGTCACCGTAGGAATATCCTTAGCTACAATTCGATCAGATCTACCCATGAAGTAATAATTATGTTATATACTTATATAGAGATAGGTCCGATTACAAAACCTTCTACGGGAGATTCAGTGTGTAAATAATAGTATATTAATTTATACATTCTCATTCAAACATACAGGAGTGTATTTGCTATCAGTGCTGATCGAGCTCCGTTTGCAAGGCAAAAGAATACAAAATTGTTTTTGGGATAAAATGGCTATATATAAGTTTGGCTACCTCAGATCCTTCTGCATGCTTTTTTGCCTCGATCAAAGTCTCATATCTTTGAATGGCAATATTAGACAGAACTCCTGAAATATGAACAGCTATGAAATGAAGGAATTTGAAGAAACTCTGGATGGAACTGTTTGATTTCCTTTTTCTTCAGCTATTATCCTTGTTAACAGCTAGTACATTTAGGTTAATTATTAATTAATTGAAATTAATTATTAATATATTACATATTACACATAATATTGCTAATATTAAAATCTCTTTACTTAATTACCAGCTGGAAAGATGTGTTGAAATGTGTGTGCATGTCTAAATCAGTACTGTGTGATCTAATGTTTACAACTGAAGATGCTTTCTCATGTACTACTAAGATGGATACTTCTCAGTGCATTGGTGGTCTTACAAAGTAAGTACTAAATATAATATACATACACGTATTATCAGTATTACATTAATAAAAACTGTTTGATAGCCGTTTGATTATTTTATACATGATGTTGTACATTGTAGCCAAGGTCATTTTGACTCTATCTGTAGATCAATTGAAGGGCTGTGTGCAAAAAAGGTCATAATTAGTGTCTCCTGATCACATTCTAAATTCTCCTTCAATTTCTTTGTTTTCTAAGGGAGAATTTAGAATGTGATCATTAGAGTCACTTATGCCCTTTTTGCTCACAGCCCTTCAATTTGTCCCAATCCAGTTCAACTTCAATTTGACTTAACCAAATCAACTAGCTTTTGTTAGGTATATATACATGTAGGTGTCTGAGTGATGAATTTGATCCAACCCATATTAACCTAAGGTAGATTATTTTTGTCAGGGATATCAATCATTCCAAAAAGGGATTTTTTATTTTTTTAGAGTCATAAAAATGGGTGAATTTATTGGAGGGGGGGGGGGGGACAATAAAACGGGAAAAAAATCCATTCCTCCACCCCCCAAAAAGTCCTAATACACTCCCCCCTCCCCCCTCTTGCTTGCCATCTCCTTTTCCTTATCTCCCCCTACCCAGCACTATCGCTATAACCTCTCTTGTTACAGTAGATTGATTAGTGTCAGTTTGAAAGCTTTTAATTGAAACCAAACACCTTTGTTTTGGTCTAATGACCATCATTTAATATACCTTTCTCAGAAATTAAATTATTAATACCTCTCCTTTTTAGGATTCACCAGCGTTACTTGCACATGTACTTCCTCGTCATGCCAGAATAACGGCACATGTACAGCTACCGGGGCTGGGCTCAACTGCACCTGTCTCCCTGGATTTAATGGGAGTAGGTGTGAGATAAATGTTGATGAGTGTAAGGCTGAGCCATGTTATTTCAATGGGACTTGTACTGATGGCATTAATGGATATACATGCAAGTGCCAGGATGGATTTATTGGTTAGTTTAAAAAACGTGATGGCACTTAATTAAAGTACTTAATATTATAATTACACTGACAATATTAGTTTGTGCGCCCCTCTTTTTACTATATGCAGTCCAAGTACATTGTGTACCTTATCTGATCAAATAAACAGCAAAAAATGTATTGAATAAATTAAAGAAAAGTCCAAAAAGAGTAGTAATTATTAACATGCATACAAGTATTAAGTCAAACACTGGCATAGCATCTTTATAGATATAGAAGGTATAGAGATACATAACTTATCTTTGATTGTTTAGCTTGATAACGTAATTAGTGCAAGTAAGTGCAGCGAACAAGTGAGTTTTCAAAAATAAAAACAGGAAGGAGAATTTGATATCGCCATTATAGTGTCCAATCCATGTAATTTGCTGTGATGTGTTACATGAAAGCCATTTAGTTAGTATTTATAGTTAGTATTTATAGTTAGTTAGTATTTATCAGGGCTGTCATTAGAAGACAGCTACTGGCAATTATCGCCAGCAACTCTGATGATGATCGCCAGCAACAATGATGTCATGATCGCCAGCAACAATGATGTCATGATCGCCAGCAACTATGATGTCATGATCGCCAGCAACTATGATGTCATGATCGCCAGCAACTATGATGTCATGATCGCCAACAACTATGATGTCATGATCGCCAGCAACTATGATGTCATGATCGCCAGCAACTATGATGATGATCGCCAACAACTCTGATGATGATCGCCAGCAACAATGATGTCATGATCGCCAGCAACTATGATGTCATGATCGCCAGCAACTATGATGTCATGATCGCCAGCAACTATGACGATGATCGCCAGCAACTATGACGATGATCGCCATTGTATTGTATTGTATTGTATTGTATTGCTGTCCAGCAACTTAAAAACCTATAAATGACAGTCCTGATTTATGCAAATGAGTGTGTAAATGCTTGAAGCTGATTGGTAGAGAATATGATGTCCCATATGTGTGATATACAAAATATAAATGATATCTCCACTGGGGGCAGTACTTACTGTGATATCATTTTCACATTTTTAGCCAATATTAAGATAAGGTTGTTTCTTGATATTTCTAATACCAGGTGACCGCTGCCATGCAGTCATTAACAAGTGTCATTTTAACCTATGTAAAAACCAAGCTGCCTGCCGACGATTTCAGACTGGAGGATATGAATGCATTTGTCACAAAGGATTTACAGGTAACTTAAGCTGATTCCTGGAGCGAGGCGTAAGACAATGATGCTCCCTCTCTGGTTTACTTTTTGTTCTAGGTATTGAAGTAGCTCGCACTTGCAATTACTAACTTGTTATGTAGTAACAAAAACATAAAAGGCATCGACGTACATGTATTTGGAGAAGAGGTTAAACTAACACAATACACTGACGACACTACCTGTTTTCAGGCTGTTTTCCATATCGACGTAAAGTCATCGCAAACAGTCGCAAACAGTTTGCGATGGCTTGATTGCAAACCGTTTGCGATGTGACCGAGCCGTTAATGGCAATACAGTTTACGCTGCGTCGCGAAGGGTCGCCAACGGATCACAAACAATAATTGTTTTCGATCCGTCAGCGACCCATCGCAACGCAACGCAACGTAAACTGTATTTCCATTAACTCGGTTACATCACAAACAGTTTGCGGTAGTTTTGCGATCAAGCCATCGCAAACTGTTTGCGACTGTTTGCGATGGCTTTACGTCGATATGGAAAACAGCCTTTAGTCACGCCTTTGGCTTAACCATAAACAATTCTAAGACGGAAGCAATGTGGCTACATGTAGGTAGTGCGCAAGGGTCTCGTGAAAAACCGTTTAACTTTAACTGGCCACAAAAGCCTATTCTCAGGCGCTAGGGATAGACCTATCTTATGACACGGATACAACGACCGAGCTCAATTACCTTGATAAACTAGAACATCTTAAAAAAATGTCTCACGGTCTGGGAAAAAGAAAAGTCATGCGTATATGACCGTATAAACATAGTGAAAACTTTAGAATTATCAAAGCTAGTCTATAACGCATCTATTTTGCCCCGACCAGAAAAAATTCCCATGCTAGTGGACAAAATTACGTACAAATTTATTTGGAAGAACAACCCCCTAAATAAAAAAAAGTCAACTTTAAAGGGTGTAAAGAAGAAGGCGCGGCCTTCTTATGATCAATTTTATTGATATTGAAAAGGCAATCAACATCAGTTGGATAAAGAGGCTGACGGACACGTACCGCAGCCTGGAAAACAATCCCTTTGGACCCACTGATAAAATATGGAGGTACCTTTTATGTTAAGTGTAACTATGACGTTAAATACCTAACGCTGCCAGGCCTTCACTGTTTTAGTAGTATAGTCGGAGTCAAAATGATACCCGTTTTTTTTGCACAAGAAAAGTCAAAAAGTGAATTCAGAAATCCACTTTTGACTTTTCTTGTGCAACAAAAAACGGGTATCAGTTTTGACTCCGACTATACTACTAGGGTACTAAGGGTCATCCAAATTGTCACTAGACATTCTTGCACCTAAAATCCAAACTTGATAACCTATTAGAGATATGATTAGCATATAGTTATATCGACGTTCTTCGCCCCGCAACATCCTTACACCTAAAAATCCAAACTTGAGTATCTGTTAGAGACATCCTAACGTATAGTTATATCGAAGGGAGAATGGCGAGACCGCGTAGTGAGCCACTTCCACGGAGTCTAGCTAGAGAGGCAGGTGCTATTCTCGATGAGAGAGATGGAATGCTCGAGGGAGTGGAGATAGGCCGCCGTACTATTCGATGGCGCTTCTTCCAAGGTGTGGCAGGAGATTTGACCCCTAGGATCATGGAAAAGTTAGTTGCAAAGGTAACCACCAGCTTCTACCTGCGCTACAGCTACACCTATCGCATTCGCAATGTCAACGACGGACGTGTGATGCTATTCTCCAAGACTGTCCCCGGCTCTCCATGGGTGAACATCCTAGGAGATGCAGAAGAGTGGATCAATAGCAAGGAGACAGCTCGTTTGAATCCCGACAACATTAATCGACCAAATACCCAATGGGCCTTTGTGCGTTGGATCTACGTGGATGTCAAAGTCGTGATCGATCGTCAGCTTCTGTTGGGAACAGGCCCACTGCCCCAATGGCTTCGCCAGAAAAAAAGGAATGCTTGCCCTTGATCGATATGGTGACAACCTATGTCTTTGGCGTTGCCTTGCCGTATGCAAAGGAGCCCGTGCAGACAAGTGCAACACCTCGGCTCGAAAACTTGCCCAGGACTTCTATCGCCTGACAGCGCCCACACAAGACGTTCCCAGAACTTCCTTGGACCAGCTGGAGGAAGTCGAGTTACACTTTGGAATCGGTATTCGGGTGTACGAACCTACGGAGGATGGCGCTTGGCATCTGACACGTCATGCAGCTCACTACAAGCATACGATGACGATTGGGATATACGACGGACATGCCTTCTACATCAAGAACATCGACAAGATAGGGAGCATCTACGTATGCAACGATTGTAAGCAACGGTTCACAAAAGCCTCGAACCTTCAACGCCATGCAGATCGTTGCAGGCGTGGAGAAACGAAGATTGTTTGCCCCGAAAAAGTAATCACAGTACCCCAGTCGGCATACGAAAAAGCCTTCTGGCCAGAGAGCACCGCCAGCAAAGTCGCTCTACGCTGGTTGGAACGCGAAGCCGAAAGAATCCAGAAGCACATTCATCACGCAGCTTGTGGACATGGTGGAGAGCATTGGATCGAAGGAGCGCCGGTCGACGGCTACGAACCTCTTTCGAAAACCATCTTCCAATTTCATGGATGTTATTTCCATGGCTGCCCGAAATGCTTCCCTAGGGAAAGGAGGCTCTATCTCAAGACCTGCGAAAGAACGGAGAGTCTACGTGAGGCAGGTTATGTAGTAGTGGAGGCTTGGGGTTGCTCCACGAAGAAGACAAACGAACCGGTCCCCACGCCAACGCAAACTGCCTACCCACACGCCATAGTTTACGATTTCGAAGCCTATCTCGATAGAACAAAAGGAAGACAACCAACGGACCGATTGACCATCGAAAGCGTCCATGTCCCAATATCAGTATCAATTGCCGACACGTACAATCGAACGCCAACCCACATCTGTCGACGCGATCCAAAAGAACTCATAGCTGCCTTCGTCGAAGAACTCCAGCAAAGAGCACAGACAATCCGAGTAGCCATGGCAAGATGGTACCGGCTCGATAAGCCCAAATTCTCCTTCGACACCCTACCAAAGAGACAACAAGCGAAGATCGACGAATGGATCAGCCAAGTTCCAGTATTGGGATTCAACTCTGGCAGGTACGATCTCAACCTGATCAGGGAGCACTTCGTAGGAACCATTGCCGACACCTGTCCAAAGGTCCGGGTGGCAAAGAAAGCCAACACCACTATGTTTCTCTTGACTCCCGATTTCCGTTTCCTCGATGTGATGAACTACCTTGGACCTGGAACTTCCTACGAACGTTGGATCACTGCCTATGGATGCGAGTTGCAAAAGAGTTTCTTCCCATATGAGTGGTTCGACTCTCCCGACAAGTTGGATCACGTTGGACTGCCAGATTATCAAGAGTGGGGTTCGAAGCTAAAAAGAGAACACCTACTATCTAGGTCAGAGTTCGAAGACTGCAAGCGCACCTTTCTCGACAAGGGAATGGAGACCTTTGCAGACTGGCTACGATACTACAACAACCTAGACGTAGTTCCATTCCTAGAGGCACTCGAAAAGATGCGAGATTTCTATCACGAGAAGGGAGTAGACATGCTGAAAGACGCAGTGTCCATCCCAGGAGTCTCGCTACAGTTCCTGCTTCGAGGTAGTGTAGAAAGGGGAGCTGAGATGTACGCTCCAAGTAAGGAAGCCTACCACATGCTGAAAGGCGCTGTCGTGGGAGGTCCAAGCATAGTGTTCACCAGACGCCACGAAGCAGGAGTGACTAAGATTCGTAGTCATCAGGGTGGAACCAAGGTGTGTCGCAAAGTTCTTGGATACGATGCCAACGCCCTATATCTTTCCACGATGGAATTCGAAATGCCTTGTGGAAAAGAAGAGGTCGTTCACTATGACGAGCCAGGTCCAGAAGCCGAAGGATTTGTCGAATGTCTACGTGGTGGAACGTGGTTTGGATATGCAGAAGTAGACATCGAGATACCAAAAGAATTGTGGAAGAAATTTGAGGAGATGCCCCCCTTCTTCTACAACAAGAAAATCCCCAAAGAAGCAATTCCTCCACAAATGTTGGCCTACCTTGAGAAGACAGGTAGAAAGCGCAGCGAGGAAACGAAGCTAGTTGGGAGTCTCTCTGGAAAGAAGTTGCTACTCTATGCTCCTCTTCTACTTTGGTATCTAGACCATGGCGCAGTGATCACTGCTGTCTACCGCACGATAGACTACGAACCCAAAGAAATCTTCGGATGGTTCGTGGACCAAGTCACCGAGGCGCGACGCATGGGAGACGTAGACAAAGGTGAGGCTTTGCTGGCAGATGTGTTCAAGCTACTAGGAAACAGCGCCTATGGAAAGTTGCTCGAAGACTTGGGACGCCAAACAAATGTCACCTATACAAAAGACGAGAAGATTGTGGACAAAGCTTTGCGAAGTGTTTGGTTCGAAGACCTGGAAGAGATTGGCGAGGCATACGAACTCGAGAGTAGGAAGGACCAGATCCGAATCAAACGCCCTTTCCAAGTAGGTATCGCTGTGTACCAGCTCGCAAAACTGCGTATGCTCGAGTTCTACTACGACTTCCTCGATAAGTACATCGCCCGCGAGGACTTCGAGTACATACAGATGGACACAGACAGCGCCTACATTGCCATCTCTGGAAATAGCATCGATGAAGTCGTACGATCGGAACTGCGAGAGGATTTCGAAGCCAATAGGAAGGAATGGCTAGCTTGGGACAAGTGGAGCAGTCGTACCCCAGGACTCTTCAAACTCGAATTCGAAGGACAGCGCGCCATTGCCCTATGCTCGAAAGCCTACTACGTCGATACGGGTGGCAGCAAGAAGTATTCCGTCAAAGGTATGTCTAGGCGGCACAACGACATTTCGTGGGATCGATTCGAAGCAGCCCTCCAGGGTAGTATCGACATGGCGAAGAACCGAGGCTTCCGACTATTGCCAGAAGGTATGGCAACCTACGAACAACGGAAGCTTGGGCTATCGGCTTACTACGACAAAAGACACGTTCTTCCCGATGGAATCCACACCGAGCCAATAGAGTACGCTGTCTAGCGTCTGGGTACAAACAGAATTCCTTTTGGTGGTAGTTCTGTATCCCTAGGAACAACTTGTAGCTCTTCACGAACGAATCCACGTTTGGGTGCGTCCTTCTCCCCTTCTCGCTTCGCAAGGTAGTACAGCACAGGCTGTCCCGAAGATACTACACTTCGCGAAATGGTGTATATCTGCAAACTCCACACAGGATCAGTAGCTCTACGTTTTTCACCCCCTTCCAATTCTCCTGGTGCGTAGAGATATCGAACTAGAACGTCGAATGGTAGGCGCTCTTCTCTCAATCCAACAGTGCGCGAATACGTAGGAGTCTTCAGATCTACTTGCTGCGTCACTACAGAATTCGAAGGCTCCTTTCCTGTAAGTCGAGTCACCTCACTGTTCATGGCTTTGATAACCATTGGTAAACGAACTACCCACTCTCTACTACGCGCATCCGATCCTTCAGATGTGAGTACCATCTCTTGTGCATATTGGTACCCAAACAATCTCTCAGCTAGAGTTCTATTTGCTCGTTCGACGAAGCCTTGCGCTCTATGATTACCAGCCTCACCTCGTTGAACTTTCGTACCATGTAGTTCTAGCGTTTCAGACATACGTCCCATGAATTCTCTACCGGGGTCTACTTGCAACGTCTTTGGCCATTCGAGTGGACTACGTTTGTAGATTCGTTCGAATGCCGCAGCAACTTCACCACTATCTTTAGATGCCAAAGGTTCGGCTTCTTTGTATCGAGAAGCTACATCGATTACTACCAATGTGTACTTGTATAGCTTCCGTCCACGCCCAGGTCGATCGTGTGGTAGAAATATCAAATCAGCTTGGTGGACTTCATTTGGTTTCGATACAGTCCAATGCGGTCGTGGAATGTGTTTTGGTGGTGGTAGATATACTTGCCATATAGATTGCTTTTCCAACCAACTCCTAGCTACGTCTTCTGATGCTTTCGCTGCTACCGATAGCTTACCAATTGCAGAGTGACCTTTCCAATAGCCCATAGGACCATAGAAGATATTCGCAAGTTTAGAATCCATCATACATCTATACATTCTAACCTTCAACAGATGAAAAAAAAAAAAAAAAAGAATAAGAACCAGGCCTCATTCCTTTCTTTTTTTTTTTTTTTTTTTTTTTAGTAGTAGTAGCTTAGTAGTAGCTTAGTAGTAGCTTAGTAGCTTAGTAGTAGCTTAGTAGTAGCTAGTAGTAACTTAGTAGTAGCTTAGTAGTAGCTTAGTAGTAGCTTAGTAGTAGCTTAGTAGTAGCTTAGTAGTAACCTAGTAGTAGCTTAGTAGTAGCTTAGTAGTAGCTTAGTAGTAGCTTAGTAGTAGCTTAGTAGTAGCTTAGTAGTAGCTTAGTAGTAGCTTAGTAGTAGCTTAGTAGTAGCTTAGTAGTAGTACCTAGTAGTAGCTTAGTAGTAGTACCTAGTACGTTTCTATAGCCATCTACTAATAGCGTATCCAGCGCCTAGCATTCCACCACCGACGTAGAGCAACTCGCCAGTCTTCTGATTGTTTGAGGGTCGGTAGTAGTCAGATAAGCGGGGTTCTTTCATCCTTTCGAGCCGTTCTAGCGCCTTACGTAACTTATCGGATTGCACGAAGGCTTTGTTGGTATCTCTTTGAACGTTGTATGCGTCGCGTTCAAGACCTTCCTGATTTTGTGCAAAGTCGTATAATCTTTGACGTTCGATTCTATACGCTGTCATTTCAGATTCTTGTCTTTCGATGGCCCTATCGTGTCTCTCTCGTTCCGTATCTGTATCACCCTTTCCAATTATTCTAGCTAGTATGCCACCACCAGTAAATGCCGTCGCATTCAAAACAGCGCCGAAAATTGTCATAGCAATTGCTGCCATTACGGTATCATCATAAGCTTTTTATTAAATATAACGGTATCGCATTCATTATAATAATTACAATGCTCTTCCAGCGAGCCGTCAAAGGAAAACCACTACATACTACTACACTATGGAAAGCACCCTAACTAATCTATAACTTTAATAAATTCAATAAAAAGTCTGTAATCCAATACAACAATCAACAGCTGCTGTTTATCTGAAGTCCAAGGTATCCTTAAAGGCGTTTATATTCGTCATGGATTTAGAATCATCCGGTAGGTCACTCCACAAAACAGCCCCTCTATAACTAAAAGCCCGCTTTGCAGCTTCAGTGCGAGGTCTTGGAATGAACGTATTATTATCACTACCCCTCAGGTTATGGTGATGTATGCTGGATGTAGCTTGAAAAAGCTCTCTAATTCCTGAAGGATAATGGCCTCTCATTGATTTAAAAACACTAACTGCAAGTTGTTTTGTGCGTCTGATCTCAAGAGTGTCCCAGTCGAGGCTCTGTATAATATCGGCAGATCTAATATTGTAATCAGAAGAAGTAATGAGCCTACCAGCCCTATTATGAAGCCTCTGGAGTCTGTCACATTGGCCTTTACCCATGCAACCCCATACCTCACTGCAGTAATCAAAGTAGGGAAGTATTAGAGCTTCATGTACTTTTAGCAGGGTTTGGCGAGGCACAAGGTGGCGGATTCGTTTTATGGCCCCTAAGCCAGCAGACACCTTTCTACATATAGTATCGGTATGACTCCGCCAACTTAGTGCCTCGTCAACCTCCACGCCTAAATATCTATAGCTCGTCTCTCTCTTGAGTTGCTGGTCACCAACACTGACATCAAAATTATGGTTTAAATGGTTTAGCCGATACCGACTGCCCACGATAACATACTTGGTCTTTTTTGTGTTCAAAGTAAGCTTATTAGCACGAAGCCAATTTTGAACCTTTTCAAGATCAGTGTTTAATTTGACCTCAAGTGTCATGGGATCCTCTGCAACGGCAGTTAAACTAGTGTCATCTGCATACATTCTTACAGTCGATGTCAAACCAGATTCTTGCAAATCATTGATATAAATAAGAAACAACAAGGGGCCAAGTACGGACCCTTGTGGAACCCCGCAAGAAATTGGAAGAGCACTAGACAACGTGCCATTTACAGACGTATGTTGCCATCGGTTAGACAGATATGATTTGAACCATTGGATCGCATGACAGTCGAGACAATAGCAATTAAGCTTATTCATTAATATATGATGGTCGACAGTGTCGAAGGCCTTCTTTAAATCAAGGAAAAGAGCACCGTTTAGGAGGCCAATATCAATGTTTAGATACCAGTCGTTTGTAGCTTCGATTAAAGCAGTCAGAGTTGAATGCTGTGGCCTAAAACCATGCTGGGAGACTGCCAAGAGGTCATTACTAATGAGGTAACTGTAAAGCTGATTGAAAATGATTTTTTCAATTATTTTACTAACAACTGGTAGTATTGATATTGGTCTATAATTATTGGGATCTGATTTCGTATCCTCTTTGTAAATTGGCAAAACTTTGGCAATCTTCCACTTTTCAGGGAAGACTCCGCTTCTAATAGATAAATTAATGATATAGGTCAGGGAAGGCACTACCACGGGGGAAGCTTCCTTTACTAACCTAGTGGGAATGCCATCCAGACCAGCGGCTTTATTTGGAGATAATGAATTAATTAATCCAGATACCATATCATTATTCGTTTCACAAAGAGAAAAACGAGAAGATGTTGGGGTGATATAATCTTCAAAGTTAGTACAACTTTGTGGGATTGATCTGGCAAGCCTTGGACCAATATTGGAAAAATGGGTGTTGAGCGCATGACTGATTTCAGTTGGGGTAGAATAAGTAACATCCTCGACTTGAATACCGTTAATCTCTGAGTTGCGAGGGTTTCTTCCCAAAATCGTTTGCACACCCTTCCATGTCTTTCTAATGTCACTCTGACATTCTTCGAAATATTTCTTATAATAGGCTATTTTTGCCTTTTTGATACCAATATTGATCTCATTTCGTGCCTGTTTATAATTCGCCCAATTCTTCTCAGACTTATTTATACTTGCAATCCTTTTCAATTTATCCCTATTAAACATCATCTTCTTTAACTCAGGAGTTAACCAGGGTGCATGGGTATTTTTGATTTTCCTTTTCCGCTTCGGAGCATGCGCATCACAGATCTTCATATACATATTTGCCCATAATTCCCACGCATTATTAGGATTATCTTCATCATATATTAAATGCCATGGGGCTAGGCTAAGATCAAAGCGAAAAGACTCTGTGTTAAAATTTCTAAACTGCCGGCTTTCAACTATCAATGGAGTTCTCTTTAGTCTGCAGAATTTTCTAACAGCATAAATCAGAGAATGATCACTGATTCCAATGTGACAGACCCCAGATTTTGAATAGAGATTGTTGTTATTTGTAATAAACAAGTCAATTGTGGTTGAAGTTTTTTCTGTTATGCGCGTGGGCTCATTAATTAATTGATGGTATTGGTACATATTACAAATTTGTAATAATTTTTTCGTGTGTGATTCACGTGGGGTGGCACTCATATTAGCATTGAAATCCCCAAGAATATTTGTCTCCAGTCCTAGCGACTCAATTCTGTGAAGCAGTGACTCAAAGGCTTCCATTATTTCAGTGCAAGAATCTGGAGGTCTATACCAGGTCCCCACAATAAAATGCTTTGTTTTAGGTTTAATTACCTTTATACCAAGCCATTCGAGCCTATCGTCATCAAAATCGTTCAATCGCTCATAATTTAAGGAATTTCGAATGTAGAGTGCCACACCTCCTCCATCCCTAGTTCTATCCTTCCTTTCCAATACATAGCCTGCAATTGACATTTCACCACTAGAAACGGTGTTGTCTAAACATGACTCGTTTATCGCGAGGATATCGATAGATTTAGGGAACATATATACTCTTAATTCATCAATATGGGCTGGTAGGCTAGCAATATTAAGAGCTGCCATTTTAAAGCCTCTAGTATCAGACATTCCCTTTAGGAGATCAGTATTTAATGGGGATATATCGCTTGTGGAGTGATCTAGAGGAGAATCAATCTTATCAGATCCTAACTGCCTGAGCTCGTGAATTGGTATGATCTTTTGTTTCTCAAGATATTGTTTCGCGTATAAGCTACCAAGTATCACGACAGTCCACTTTGCGTAATTCACTAGGGAAGAAGAAGGATCGCTAAGCATAGATTCCTTGGTAGTCTTTTTTACGATCCACCCAATACCAGAAGCGAGTCCAACAATTATGGCTGCATCGGTTGCCGTCTTCATCAATTCCTTATCCATCTCGACATATATAAGTATGGTCTCTAGTCTCTAAGAGTTACTCCATGTCTAGTATCGTAAGCTTTGCCGGAGCTGCAGGTCGTGTCGTGCTAACGGCGGCAGCTCGCGTGTTGCCATCTACATACTTCTTGTATGCAAAGTACGTGCCAAACAATGTAGCGCCAGTACCGATGACTGCGAGGATAGTCAGGTTTTCGAACCGACCTTTCTCTACGTCAGTTTCTTTGGACGGTTCATTTTCACGTTCTATCTCCATCCTTTGAGCTTCTTTTGCACGGGCAGTGACCTTCTCCCAAGCTAATTTTCCTGCTGCAACGCGCTTTGGATTTTTTACCTTAGTTGGTGCAGTCGTCGGAGGATTCGCAGTTATCTGATCCGTCTGTCCTTCCATCTTGATTCGATATAGTAAGTACTAGTGAAGGTTCAACAGTTGTACCAGGAATGAACGCTTCGATCAGTATGTCGCCTATACCAATCAATAAAGCGCCTGTATAAAACAATAAGACGCCTGTGCCAACTAAGAAAGCGCTCATGTCGACCAGTATGTCGCCTGCGTCGATGACTGCGAAGACAGCATTAGTAGGTGCGCTTTCGAACCAACCTTTCTCTTTGCGTAGTTCTTTTCCAGCCGTAGCGCGCTTTGGATCTTCTACCTTAGTTGGTACAGTCGTCGGAGGATTCGCAGTTATCTGATCCGTCTGTCCTTCCATCTTGATTCGATATAGTAGGTATATGTGGAGGTTCAACAGTTGTACCAGGAATGACTACGTGACCAGATATGTGGAATAGGACGCTAGCTAGAGCTACAAGGCGACCTGCCTTAAGCGATAGTAGGCCAGTTGCAGCACTGATTTCGTTGCGGACTAGAGGGTCTTCTTGTAGGTCCTTGATCAGGGCTTCTTGAGAATCTATTGGTACTAGGTAGGCAACTAGGCGGGTAGCTAGACGTGTCACACCGTCGACTAAGCCTTTCGTTACTTGCTGAGCTAGAACGGCCTGATACCTCCTATACAACTTGTCTACTTCTTTCTCAGGAAGTCTAGAGATGTCTCCTAGGGAAAAGTTCTTACCTAGGTATTCTTTCGTTACGCCTGTTGCAGCTAAGATCGAAAGTGATTCGCGATTGTCTGACACGACGTCTAGGTTGGTTGGTGGTGGACCTGTTACATCCTCACCGAATATCTCGAGTATTTCTTTATCCATGATAATATGTTGTAGGTGCTGGGAGCTCTAACACTACCTCGAAAGGATGGCGGAGACAGAAGCACATGCGAGCGAACTTGTGGGCCTTGAGCTCCGAGGTCAACATTTTCCTCTCATCCACCTTCAACCCACCACCGTAGTCCTCAAATAGTTATTTGGCATCAAGAGCTGACGCTGTATGAAAGGCCACGACCACCGCCACGTTTTCTCGAAAAGGTTTGCATATGCTTTTATACTGTTGAGTTAACACCCAAATAGAAATGCCTATGTGACGAGCGGAAAAGGCCATCTCCACGAGCTTATAGGTTCTCAGCTTTACATCCTTCGATGCAGCGCAATCGTCGAGTATCAAAAGAGTATTGGTTCCTGCCCAAAAGGTGGAACAAACTCGTAGCGCGGCATTGATGGCATCCTGCGGTGGTGACATGACGAAGAAACGAGGATCTCGATTTGCAAATCCACGATAGGTTTTGTTGTGGGCATACGTAGGACAAATCAGTACTATGTAATCGAACTTACCACGAAATGATCCACGAAGTTGTTCTATGAGGAACGCAGTCTTCCCACAATTCGTTGGACCGACTATGAGTGCGTTGAACGGTACGTGCTCTACGAGAGAATCCATCAGTATAATATACTCTGCAGAGATCTGTTCAATATCGTGACCTGAGCATCCGCAAGGACATAGATGTGCATTTTCACATTTCCACTTCCCTTCGCAGTTCTATGTATGCGAATGTCGATGTCCTTTCCACTGCCGGTTTGTGTCAAGCCATCACCATGAACGGTGGAATCTTTCGCTGTGCGACAATCGATTAGGATAGCGAATCTATTTTCAAAGAACTTCTTTGGAGTCATGGAAGTATTGGGTGTACCAAACCAGCCTCTTGCAGCCTCCCAGAAATCTAGGGGAAGCATGCCGCTTGGAAAGAGTCTGTTGGGAATCCCGTTGACATCTACTTCTACCTTCAAGATATCTGGATTCGAGAATGCTTCACTATCTCGCGTGCCAATGGTAGGTGGATCTATGAATAGTAGAAGTAGTCCAGCAAAGGATCGTCGTGGAACATTGACGTTTTGAGATATCAAAGTATCGGATGTTTTAGCGATATCTACTGTCTTGAAGTGAACAGCGTAGTTGTATAGGAATGCAGTACCTATTTCGTATTTGTGAAGTGCACTACTAGCCAGCGTTCCGTCCCTGATTGCTTCGTATTCTAGTTGGATGTTGGTAAGTTGGTACGTACCTATCTTCGTCGTATCCGATCCAATTACGACCTCGTTGGCAGGCGCTAGAGTCAACTCGAATGTAATGGTATTTTCTAAGGTTTATGGATATAGAACTCCATGTTGTGTCAGAATGTCAACATCTAATGGAATCCTATACTTGGAACCACATGCAGCTAGGAGCGCGTTGTCTGCAGCAGACGAAGTACTTGCGTCACCAGCTTTCGATCGTAGCTTGTTTACGTTCTCTGATTGAATGCCTTGTTGTACTCTAGACTCTCTCTCCTGCGTAGATAGGTATACATCGGAGTACGTTTGTAGGAGGTCTGGCCTGACAAGGTCTTCTACTGTTTCAGCTCCCATCCTACAGATTCTACGCATGACCAAGCAGCGTCCAACGTTCGAAACGACTCTGTTATTCGCATGTCCACCAGATAGT
Organism: Actinernus sp. WN-2022; assembly: GCA_030867875.1. Taxonomy (NCBI): domain Eukaryota; kingdom Metazoa; phylum Cnidaria; class Anthozoa; order Actiniaria; family Actinernidae; genus Actinernus; species Actinernus sp. WN-2022. Next base: position 58,635,568 of record JAOWCC010000936.1, read on the forward strand.
ACGATGTCGCCCAATAGCGCTAAGCTACCAGGTACTAGTACTACGCCTTCTTCTAGCTTTGGGACTTCTACGTATAGAGTCTCACCTGGATTGGCAGATGATCGAGTGAAAGTTTTCCTATACAAGTCTCGTGGAGCCTTGAGTGCATGAGGCTCTCTTCGTGCTTGCGTGGGATCCAACTTTGATGAGATCATGTTGAATATAACTATATATATAGTTATGTCTAACATGGCCTTTGATGGGAGGTATGAGGAAAGAACTGATGAAGCTGAAAGAGGAAAAGATTACGATGATGACGATGCTATCGATGTGGAGGAGTGGAAAGCGATGACGTTTACAGAAGAGTCAGGAGAAATGGTCCCAATGAAAACCAGACGCAACTACACCCTAGAAGGTGCTAGACCGAAGGATCAGGAAACCTCGTTTTCTATGAATGATTACATAGATTCGATCACGGATCCGGAATCGAACGCTTCTAGACATCAAAGAATCATGAAAAATCTGGAAGATGAGAAACCTCCTAAATTCAGCGCTAGAAACGTGGTCTTCGAACAAGGCTTATCAGACGCTGTGAAACAGGAGATGTTCGAGGCCGTCTGGGAACGATATCCAGATGTGGGAATTCGAGGTGGCCATCTCGAGATGGCAACCATGTCTGACGGTAGAGTCGCTATCCACGAGTATGGAAGCAAAAATAAACCTATCCCCTTGACCACCACGAAGGGCGAGTTATATGTGAGGATTGGAAAAGGTCTCAAAGAAGTCCTAGGACCTCCGAGGGTAGAAATGGTAGATCAAGTCATAGTAGCTGAAGATCAATTGAGTGAGAGGATCGAACGGAATGAAGAAATACTCAAAGACCCTACGTCTACTGAAACTCAGAAAGAGAATGCTACTAACGAAATAAGGACCGCTCAGGAGGAGCGAGCAGTCCTAGAACGAATAGAAGAAGCTATAGTAGAACGGATGCCACTTAGGGATCGTATAAGAATCATCTTCAAGAAGTATGGAGTCAGTATAATTAGCGTGGTAGCTGCGGTAAGTACTGTGATCGGCGTAATAGTTTCCAATCTGACGAAGGCAGTTCCCGCGATAGTACCGGGAGTTGGAGATGCTGCCAAAGCAGCTGCTAAAACAACTGCCAAAAACTTAAAAGCAATAGGTAAAAAGTTAGAGGAGATTCTACCTAAGATGATTGGGCCAATTGCGAGTTTCATATTCAGTATGGCTGCTGACGTTGTTGGAGTCTTAGCAAACAACATTTGGTTGTTAATCGTAGCAGCAGTGGTCTTCGTAGTGGAGCAATACAAACGACGTTAACGAAACAACGTCCATGCGATTCCAGCTGCGGCAATGGATGTCACTGCTAGATTAATCTCATGTTGTGGGATAGCAGCTGCGGCAATGGATGTCACTGCTAGATTAATCTCATGTTGTGGGATAGCCCTTGGTACAGGAACTCGTTTCTCGTGCGTCTCATGAGGCGGTATTAATTTCTTATCTGGTGGTCCTTCCATAGGAGGAGGTGGGCGTCCTTTGACTTCTGCATTGATGTCGTTAGTGCCTAGCATCATATCTTTCGTGGCTTTCGGGGTTGGATTCCTATAGCCATCTTTCTTACCAAGATAGTACACTAGATTGCTTGGCAATAATCGCACACCTATAGCTATTGCTAGATCGAGCCTCTTATGCGTCGTCGTTATAGCAGTAAGATAGTTTTTGTAGCTCACCACTAAATCGTTTTCGAGAATAGCGCCTTCGACTAAGCTCTTAAACTTTTCTTTGACGTTGAAACTATCTACGATGGATTCGTTAAGATCGTTTTGAGCGCCTAGAATACAATATCCGAAAGCTTCGACAGATCGATTCAATCTACCTAATCCAGCATTCGTCAAACCTCTACCGATTGGTGGCGTAAACCAATTGTATTGTTTACCGTTGTTATTGCTAATGTACGATAAAGGAAACTGATAGTCCGTACGACTCTCCTCAGGAAACTTAAAGTCACCACCAGGCCACTTCGCAGAGTACGAAGTATTATGTGCGTACTTCTCCGTATAGTTCACCATTCTTCCATGAGAGTTTACGTAGACGGCTCCTAAGCCATCCCACCGAAAGTCTGGCGTTCGAGATATACCGAATTCGATGCACAATTTCTCAAGGACTGATTTGCTATAGAGATTGTCGCGTTGCTTGAAAGCACGGTTACCAGGTAGAGGAGCTCCAAGTTCGTGTAGAATTCTTCGTATCGTGAAATATACGTGGAATCGTAGGAACCCTTGGACAACTGGTGGATACGTTTTGAAAGTGGGGTCAAACAACGACACTCCGCATCCAGAAGTTGCACACCACGTTGCAAAATTAAGTTGTTGAGGCCAGTATTTGAAATCCGGACCTGATAACCACGCATGGGACTCCTTTGCTGTCACATGCTTTACGACGATCTCCTTGAATACATTTGGAACGCCAGCTTTGAACTTCTTCGTTGGGGTGACATATATCCATAGATTAGTGAGATCAATATCTTGTGCCGGTGCAGTAGAAGGAACTGCTGTAATAAGATATTTCGCACTCCTATCTAGGGTCAACGTAGATGGGAAACCATCAACCATTCCCTGCAATGCGTCATCGATGCGTCTTTGAGTGACTGCAGATAACTTTGAGACATCATCGCCGTAAACGACATAGCTAGAATCTCCATCTCGAAACCAAATACTCGTCGAATATTTGCCTGGACCGTTCACTTCCGTAGAGGCATAGAACTTGTGAAGATCCGTATGTGGGTATCGTTTCTCGAACTTCGCTAATAGATCTGCATTCAACGTTGCGATCTTATCGTTTTCTTCTATCCAATCGCGTTTGGAAAGACCTTCGTGTTCCCGCGCGAATAGTACGTTCTCGTAAACTGACTTACCACCAAGTGCTATATCGAGAGCCTTACCAGTGAGACCAAGCCACCCCATCAATTTACCACCTCCCGTCTTAGTAGGAGGACCTTCCTCCGTGAACACGCGATGAGACATTCCCCGATCGATGAAATTAACATTATCGGAAGTAGATTCGAACCAACTAAGTACGGCATTAGGAAATAGGTACTTGAACTGTTGCCATGCATCTGCCATGTTGAAGCTATACATACATATAGTTATACCTTCAACATATAAGATGGTTCTCTTATATATCACCACAACATTGGCCGACCATACTGTCTACTTCGACAACCCTATTCTCATACAGAACGTTTCACTAGTCGAGGTCACTATTGAGAATAGTTGGTGGAACCTAGCAGAGAATGCTACCTTCTGGTGGTCTACCGAAGGTATAGGGTTTCCGTACGACGTTCCTAAGGGAAACCACACTATGGCGAGCCTTCGACAATTCTTTGCGCCTGCAGTTGGTGCTGACATCATAAAAATCGAGAAACCCCATCATAGGAGGGCTTGGAACCTAGAAGTCAAGCAATCGATCCTACTTAGTGGAAACCTCTGCAAACTGATGGGTATTAATAAAGATGGGATTGCTAAGCGACTAAAAGTAGGTGTGCACGAAGTGTCCATCCAAGATGAAATCGACATAGCGTATATCTGCTGCGACGTGGTGGATTCCAGATTCTCGATTCAAGATGGAAAGCAATCTAAAGTCCTAAGTAGAATACATATCCGAGGCGATAGATTTGTGAAAACGACGTATGCCTCACTACAACCTCTAGATGTCAAAGCTCTAGGTACGATACAAAGCAGTCTTCGTCTGACAATTCTCGATGAGAAAGGCAATCTGATAGACTTCCAGGGTCGACCCATACTGTACGTGTTGAAGCTTGAGTAAGTTATATGTATAACGTACAATGGAAGGCGATTCGATTCAACCGTTTCCATCAGCACCAAGTATCTATCCACCGATTGCTAGTGACACTGGAAAGAACTTTAGACTGCAAACGATCCGAGACACGCTTTCGGACATAGAAGTTCAAGAAAGGCACTACGAAGGTGTGCGCAAGAAATATGCACGTTCTCAAGGAATAGTTCATGGTATCGCAGTGGTAACTGGAGGTCTATCTGTGATCTTATCTGGATCTGGATTGGGCGCAGCGTTGACTGGGGTTGGAATAGTGATTGGTCTACCACTTGGAGTTATTGGTGGGCTATGTGGATTAATTTCAGCATCTACGACCCTTGGAGCTAAGAAGTTAGGAATGAAGGTTTCTAAACATGAAAGGACAACTATGTTGGCAAAGGCGAAAATCAATACGATTCGCGATCTAGTATCGAAGGCCTTACGCGATGAAAACATGTCCGACTCCGAATACAGTCTCATCCTGAACGAAGCGAATAAGTATGAGATCATGAGGTCTGAAATTCGTCGTGAGACTTCCATAGGTGAAAAAAGTCCGGATCGGGTTCGAGCCGAACTCAAGCAAGAAGTGCAAAAGGAAATGCGAGAAAAACTTGGCAGCTTAGTAGGGTAAGAATCGACATTTCCTATGAAAAGAACGAACATGGTTCTCACTTTCACTTCGCTAAGTCCTACTGCTAGTTAGCCCATGTCTAGTGTAGATTGGTTCAAAGTAGGAATGGTAAGAAAACAACTCCTTGACAAAACGCTCGACCGCACTTCCAAATATGTCACAGCGTTCGACGACATCGCCAAGAGACATAGACGATCCTAAACGACGTAGCACCTCGTAACTCGCTCCAACGACTTTCGTCTTAAGTATTGATCTGGGGCCTTTATTGTTTTCTATCGCTGTAGTAACAACCTCATGGACTATTTGTTGAACGTCCATAGGTACTCCTTGAGGATCGAGTTTAAGGAAAGTCGTTGCAATGTGAGCAACTATGTGCTCGACATCCAAGTCTACATCAATCTTATCATCGTTATACAGAGAACGTATAAAGACCTCTCCGCTACAGATGCTTCTGTCGTTTAGTTGCATGAAGCGAGCAACCTCGCCTCTAGATCGGACGAACCCACATTGTATGCATGCATGGTAGAGTAGAGCAGCTAAAATATTTTTCTTAACATCGCTACGCTTGAGACAAACTTTCATTACTTGGATAAATGCGTCGGCTACGATTCCTAACGTGTTCATAGGGAACGATAGGTCATAACTTTGTTTGTAAATAGTGTTGTATGCTTGTAGTTCTCGTAGGAGCATTCGTCGTTTCAGTTCTGTGTCATCGCTTTGCTTTGGTTTTGCGCGGTCTAGATCACTTTGATACTGAAATCCGTCCGGACCTACTATACGCAGTCGAGTAGTAGTAATATCGATCTTCGTTTCTCCACATGGTTCGGCCTCGGAAACAAGACCACATATGGGACATATGAATTCCGTTCCTTGTATTTCCAAGGGGCAGAGACAATCAGAACATGTTTCACTGGTGTTAATATGCAATTGTGGTTTGATATGCAGGCTTCTACAAGTCCCAGAACCAAACAGTCTGATGAGCTCGTCCATGATACTCTGTAGATGTCGTACGTTTAATAGAAAGGAAAAAAAAAAGAATGAAGAGGGTCACGCAACGACTTTTTGTGGCTATTCCTAAGAGTCCTTCTCGCTCCTCAAGGCAGCCAACACCTCGTCGAAAGCATGGCTGAGAGACTCTCCGAGACCTTCCTCTGGTTCCAGCACTCTTGGTTCCGCGGGCAATGCTACCTCAGCAGGCTCCTCCGGTTCCACCACGTTTGGCTCTGCAAGTTCCTCCTTTCTTGGCTGTGGAGTTTCCTCTAGCGTCTTGCTGGACTTCTTAGTGCGTCTTATATGGGGACACTTCTTGATAATGAGACGGTCGCATCCTGAGCAAAGCCCGTAACTAGTACGACATCCTTTACCGCACTTCGAGCATGGCATGAATGGGGCACAGCCTTTTGAGATTTGGGAGTTGTGCTGGGCACAGAACTTCGATGTCTTCGAAATCCTCTTTGGGCATTTCGAGTCCTTCCCTCTCATCAACCAATCGCAAGTTACCGTCTCAGGCATTGTGGCGTCGTCTACATTCGAGTTCTTCTTCGACATGTTCGATCTGTATGGTATTAATGCGTACTAAGATGACAACGTAAGCTAATATCGTGGAATAAAGAATATATACTAATACCATTCGGTGGCGATATACAGTATACTAATCACTCCTCTAACAGTTACTCAAGTTTGGACTTTTTAGGTGCAGTTAAATTCAATCGCTTCCTATATGGCAGCATAAGCATTCACATAGTAATCTAGTAGGGCATTTTCGTCCTCTATGTTGAGATGGGAGTTCTTAATGAGCCACTTAACGAGCCATTTAGCGGTATCGAAATGACCATTTCTACAGGCGCATAGTAGAGCATGATGAACGTGTTCATATTCTATGGTTATCTGAAAACGTTGAATGAGCCACTTGATGATATTAAGATGACCATTCGTACTGGCATCTAGTATAGCAACCGCGACGGCTGTACCCTCTTTGGTGAACTGGAAGTGCTTAATGAGCCACTTAGCGATATCAAGATGACCATACGTTAAGGCACCGCATAAAGTATGATTGGTGAATCTATCCATTTTATCGAAACGTAAGTTCTTAATGAGCCACTTAACAATATTAAGATTACCATTTTCGCTGGCGTAGATGAGAGGAAGGCTATCGTCGATGGGGCTTGCGGAAATACCGAAAGTCCTAGCCAATTCGTCTCGATCAGCATCATTACGAGTAGGGCTCAAACCGAGACATAGTACTTGTCTACGGAACTCTTGGTCTACGTCTTTGTAGCGCGCGAGAGATGCGGCACCGTTTAGGCGTTTCGACGTCCTTGCGATGCTTGCAAATGATTCTGGGCCTGCACGCTCTACGATCTTGACTAAGATTTCTATGGGGAGGCACGATATATTATCCATAGTGGAAGATATCGATATACAGTATAGTAATCATTTTTCTAATAGGTTATCAAGTTTTGGATTCTTAGGTGTGAGAATGTCTAGTGACAATTTGGAAAAAAAAGAAAAAAAAATGAAGAAGGGTCATGCAACGACTTTTCTTCATTTTTTTTTTTTTTTTTTTTGCCCTCCTACGTTCACTCATCTTCTGCGGCTGCGTCCACACTGGCACTATGCTTAGTATTGGCGGCATAAACGTCTCGTTGGTCGTATCTATTCTTCTTCGATGGTTGTCGTACTATGTCGATCTCAACATCTAGTGGGTATGAAAGTCCCATACTACTTGCACAAATACTTGAGGCGTTGCAAATACCATCGTGAATAGAACCTGGTAGGATGAGTTTGCTTATGTTGTCAATGTTAAGACCGCTAGAGTTCTCATCGACGAGAGGTTCGTACGTAGTGTTGTCCCCATCGGAGTACGACTTACTTTTGTCAAAGAATTGACCGTTAGGTGTTCCAGTATTGTAGTCGCATTTCGCTCTCATCCTCATTATAGGATTAGCTAGTCGACCTCCAGCATTGGTAGTGGAGTTCATAGAAATAAACCTTTGAATCATTGGAGCTATCCTAGTATTAGGGACGATAATGGCGTCGTCCTTTCCAGGTGGACTGCGTTTACGTGGATTGCGCATGCAGATCTTTTTGTCTTCGATAAGTTTACTTACTTCGCAATCAAAAGCCCAATCTAGGTGTTCGACTAGTTTGAAAGTAGGACTTAGCTTGTCGTCGGAAGGAAGATCCAATTCTCCATTGTCATTTTTCTTAATCGTGATTCCATCGGCCTCCGTACGTACAAAGTCGTTCCACTTCTGAAATTGTAGGCAAGGATGTCGATCGCGTTTTTTGCCTACGTCTTCTTCGTTGTGTGGTGCTATCCGTCCCACGTGCTTTTCCCCTTCGAACCGAAAGACAGCCGGATGAGGTCCATCGCCAATGTCGAAGAATACGGAAACGTACTTGCATCCGTTCGGTCCGTTTCTAGGATGGGTCCAGTCGAACGATATGACGGATCCATGGGATTGCCGATCTTCTTTGGCCCTTTCGAATGCTTCGACCACATCGCCTACGTTGAAAAGCTTTGAACTCGCCATTCTCTCTTCGGTATAACTATACGTTAGGATATCTCTAACAGTTACTCAAGTTTGGATTTTTAGGTGTAAGGATGTTGCGGGGCGAAGAACGTCGATATAACTATATGCTAATCATATCTCTAACAGTTACTCAAGTTTGGATTTTAGGTGCAAGAATGTCTAGTGACAATTTGGATGACCCTTAGTACCCTAGTAGTATAGTCGGAGTCAAAACTGATACCCGTTTTTTGTTGCACAAGAAAAGTCAAAAGTGGATTTCTGTTTTACAAACAAATTCTGGTATAATGTGGCAGGACTTAAAATCGGAATGGCTCCAACAACATCTAATTTCTACAGAAATCGAAAAAAATCTGGAACAATAGTAAAAACCTAATGGTATTCTACAAGGAATGGCTATAACGGGATTTACAGCTTTGAAAATTTGTTTGACGACAACCACAAACTGCTTACTTATCAAGACTTTCAAACTACGTTTACAATTAAAACAACGTAACTTTTATACGGTTCATACCAAAATGCCGAGGGTGCTCGGCGGTCATTTTCAAAATGACCCCTAAAAGGTATGCATAAATTAAAGGAGGTTTAAATGATTTTCACTCTACAAGGTACGAAAATATATAAGATTCGAAGGGGTAATTAATTACGTGCTGTAAAAGAACCTTAAAATAAGTAATTCTAAACCACTAAAAGGTAGGACTCAGATTGCATAATTAACTCGTACGAACAGAACCCCCTATAAAATGGTACGGCTACGAGAATGTTTACCCTTAAAAGGAGCGTCAAGTAGCCACGTCAGTTCAATATACTGAGGCCCCTTCTGGAATTTAATAGGGCAGTAATTTCAGCACTTTTCGCAAGAACCTTCACGTCTTCTCGGATAAGGACGATAAATCGTAGGCCCTCGGAGACCTCCATAGAGGGGCTTTAAGCCTGTTGAGGTTTTCCGTCCACCTTCGAGTGGTAAAACAGAATAAATTAAATTGAAAATTATAAGCCGGTTACTGTCGATTTAGCACTGATTACTTTGCTATACACACTGTTTCAGTTTCAGTTTATTATCTATACAGGCAAGCCTAATCCCAATACTGGCATTTAGTACAGCGGTTAATGCTAAACAACTAAATAAACAATAAACAAAACATTCAAGCGACAAAAAGCTAATGTACATATTAATTATAAAATGAGTTCCTTGAACTGGTTAATTGAAGATGCCTGTACCGTGTAGCTGGGTAGAGCATTCCAAACTGATATTGTTCTAACATAGAAAGAGTATTTATAAGCGTTGACAGAGGCAGAAATGTGTCTATAATTATGGCAGTGTTGATTACTTACACTGCTGGTTACTTTTACAAATGGAACCCCTAGAGACTCGTCCCTCCTCGTCTCATAGATGCCTACTGTGTGTAAGGAAGAGCCGCTTACTTGTTAAATTGACAAAACCCCAGGAATTTGTTATTTCATAGTGATACTGGGATGCAATATGCCAGACACGCTCAGAACAATGAGAAGGAAGAGGCCTACATTTATCTGGTCATGCAATCAGGAAACATACTAAGAGGCATACTAGTTGACCAGTGGTAGCAACAATTAATAAACTTGATTATATGGACAGACATGACATATTAAGTATACAGCGTTGCAATATTGTGTATATACAAGTTGTTAATTAGCGTAAATCAGGTTGGTATCAACCATGGTTGAATCAAAGCTGATCATTGATAATCACTGCAACATTTGAGCTCAACACTGTTTTCTAATACTGGTATATAACCAACTAAAAGTCTATTAAGGTATGCTCTGATGAAGGGCAATGAAATGTCAGCTGCTACTTATGATGGTTAGCATACACTAACCGACTTTCAGTTGATTACACCAGTGTTTATCTTCCCTGCTGATGCAGACCAACACTAGTTTTTTCCAGGAACTAGTCATCCATTGAAACTTAACCTGATACTTTTTTCAGGTACCCACTGTGAAGTGAATATCAATGAATGTAATCAGACCCAAGCCCCATGTGATAACCATGGAACATGTATTGATGGCATGGATAGATACACGTGTAGTTGTTACCCTGGGTATAGAGGAGTGACGTGCAATACTACTGTCAATGATTGTGTCAGTAAACCATGCAGGAATGGTGGAACATGCCATGACGGAATACTTGGGTAGGGAAAATTTATACAATCAACAGTGTGAAATGCGTGCTCTGATTGATTGATAGCTATGATCTATTAGAGTACAGGGCCCGGTTCCTGAAAGCCCGATTAGCGCTAATCCAGAGTTAATTACCATGACAACTAATATGTTTTGTTGAGAGTTAATCCAGGATTAGCGCTAATCGGGCTTTCAGGAACCGGGCCCAGATGCACAGATGACGTCATAAGGTCGTGCGCGTGCGTTATTTTGTTGGAAAAGTTCGCTAATTATTGTTTAAAACAAATAGATGTCTATTTACCGTGGGTCTATCCTGTTATAAACGCACAGATGACGTCACAACGTGACGAGAAAAGTCACGCCACTTGACTGCGTCTCGTGACACACTTCCTTGTTCTCGTTATTAAGTTATAATGGGATCTGTGCATCGATAAGAGGTCAGATGCACAACAAAATAACATCTACAGGTCTCGAATTTCAGGCGTTTTACTTGCTTAGTGCAAGTTGATTTTTATGTATTGCAGGTAGAAAAGTTAAGCACTTGCTTTTTCCTGCAAGCTGTATTTATTCAATTAATACCATGAATTTTGATATAAATTATATCATTAGACTATCATTATTGCATATCAAAATCATTGCACACAGAAGAGGACATTTGGTATTGGTCATCGCTTTGAAGTAAATGCGATTTTATTTGAGAGAGATAACAACTATACTCGCATTACAAGTCAGTTTATTGCTGGTTTTCACTCAATCCCCAGAGATTCAAATGACAAAGAGCATGGCGGCCATGTTTGTGCCCCAACAAAAGAAGCTAACGAGGAATCTATTGTTTAAGGGCACCAACATGGCGGCTATGACGTCAAGTGAAAACCAGCAATAGTATGGCTTACCTGTTGATACCATAACTATGCTCGTGATTGGCTCATTGTGTTTTTACTTGCTCGTGACTGGCTCATTGTGTTTTTACTTGCTCGTGATTGGCTCATTGTGTTTTTACTTGCTCGTGATTGGCTCATTGTGTTTTTACTTGTTCCTGATTGGCTCATTGTGTTTTTACTTACTCGTGATTGGCTCATTGTGTTTTTACTTGCTCGTGATTGGCTCATTGTGTTTTTACTTGCTCGGCGTGATTGGCTCTGTAATTACTTTGGTTTTGGTTTTACTACACTCAATCGAAACCGCTCTAAACTATATCAAGGCGGCCATTCAAACGTTTAAAATATCGTGGAAAACATTGTTTTATAAAAAAATAGTTTGCCCACCATGTTTGACGATGAAACATTTTATTAAGTTTGGAATATTACGCCAAACATTCTGTAAAAAAATTTGTTCTCAAGTCGTTCGCGATTGTACAGCCTGTTAAACGTCACCTCCAAAGGAGTTGCAAGTCATTGCGTTCGGCGCATGAAAAGTTCGACGTTAGGACAATTGCATGATGATGTCACATAATACAACTACCAGAATTCCTTGCGACGATTCTCTTCTTCCACTAATTTGGACCATTGTCTACTGTCCATTATATTCTCAAAGGAGTTAAAAAATCTGAATGAAAAAATGAATTCGAAAAGGATTCTGGTAGTTGTAGTTAAATGACGTCATAATGCAAATGTCCTTTTAAAACAGAAGATAATTAGCGGCTTCTTTTGATCTGATTAGAGGTTTGTCGTTTGAAAGTTTCGTCGTTTGAATCGGGTCTATATAACATGGGTTCCGTTTAGACCGTTATTCCTAACACCAATACACCCTATTTTGAACTTCAAGATTTACAAAACAAAACTACAAAAATAACACCCTGAGATAGAAAAGAAATACCATGTTAATGTCCTGGTATGCTTTTCAATTTGTTTCGATAGGAAATGGCAGAGATCAAAGTGGATTACAAAAGCTTATCCTAGAAACTTGATTTCGGTTAAAGTGAACCGATTTCAAGTTGCTAAAAATGTTTCTTAAAAGAAATATTCTTCATCCACTCAAATCTTTGTCATCCTTCATCCAAATTGTCTCACATTTTCTCCAGTATATCTGGAAAGCATACTCTGCTAATCTGAGTAGTTATTTTTGGTTTTAGTCATTAGAAAGTATATCATTTGGGGTTGACATTGACTCTTTACCTTTTGGTAGCAAATTAAACCGTCTTTGGCGACAGTTATTGAAACTTCAGCGTAGCCGCCAGTCTCCTGATGTAGACCAACTCTCTTTATGTTCCAGTCACAACTGTTCATGTGCTCCAGGCTTCAATGGAACGAACTGTGAAGTGAATATCAATGAATGTTTGCCCAGCTCATGCCAAGCTTACCAACAATGTGTGGATGGTATCAATGGGTATCAGTGTACCTGCCCTATTGGATATACGGGCAGTACATGTGACATATCTATTAATGAGTGCGCAAGTCAACCATGCTACAACAATGGCACATGCCAGGACCAGATTGGTAGGTGAATTAATCAGAGTACTGTGTTGTACCAGGAGTGCATTACCAGGAGTGTCCATCTGCCGTACTAGGTCTGTGAGTCAGCGTATGACCGGATTGAGCTATATTTAGAACAGATCTCAGGGGAGTTCACGTGCCCACACTTTGAGAATACAATCAAACCATAGTCAGGACAATGCAGCGTTAGTAAAATCACCTCAAAGAACGATCGCAGCAGAGTCAGAAGGCAGTTACCCGGGAAACATGTTCTATAAATAGCTCAAACCGGTCATACGCTGACTCACGGGTATAGTATATATGGACGCTCCTGGTAATGGGCTCCTGGTTGTACTTACGAGTAAGTAACCTTCGGGTTAGCGATTTAACCCTGGGGTATCGATTTAACCCCGGGGTATCGATTTAACCCCGGGGTATCGATTTAACCCCGGGGTATCGATTTAACCCCGGGGTGGGGATTACCCTTGCTTCGAATAACCTAACGGGCGGCCATCTTTAATCCCAGGAGAATAAAAAACCTTTGTTTTCCCCCGTCTGAACCCGTTCTGAAACTGCTCAATGAGAAGCTACACGTGGAAAACCTATTGTTTCTAGCCAAGATGGCCGTCGCGGGATAAAAGCGAATCTGTGGGTAGACACGATAAGTGGCCCCAAGGATCACATCAATTCGGATAGCCTATACTCGGTAGCTATTTATCCAATCAGAAAACGATTGTTACAGTGCAATGTTTCCTCTCCTAGGGAATTTCTCCTGTCGATGTCCTGCAGGTTTCGAGGGCCTTCGTTGTGAGAATGAAACAAACGAATGCTCATCGTTCCCATGCTTCAACGGGGCGACATGCCACGACAGGTTGAACCACTATTACTGCCAGTGCCCGCCAGGATTTCTGGGTAATCAGTGCGAGGCCAATATCATCGAGTGTCTGTCAGCACCTTGTCAGAACAATGGAACATGTATTGAGAATGTTGGCGTGTTGGGATACTCGTGCCGGTGCACGGCTGAATATACGGGTACGGCTAAGGACACGTTTCTTGGGGGGAGGGTGTGGGGGACGTAAGCCTCGCGAAGTGTGTGTTGTGTGGCGCAATGGGTTAGTGCACATCACATTGCGCCGTTTGCGAACATCACATTGCGCCGTTTGCGAACATCACATTGCGCCGTTTGCGAACATCACATTGCGCCGTTTGCGAGTTCGATTCCTGCCGCGTGCCGCCACATCCGCACTGACTCTTCTCTGATCCGAGTAGCTTGTATAGCTTTGAATTCCCATAATTGAGCTCTGTCAGAGAAGGGAGTAAAGTTGTGCAAATACTAATTAGAAGTAGAAGGAGACAAGGCCAACGGCTGATAAACGTTCCTGCCCAAGGACGCGGCCGGGATTCGAACCCCCGACCTCCCGCACTCTAGACCGTGCTCTACCAACTGAGCTAACCAGTGAGGCGGACTATGGCCCATTATTTTGTAAAAAATATCCGGTAGACTTTTGACAAGGCAGGAACGCTGGTCCGATTGCTTTCTGTTTCCTTCCGTTTAATATTTTGAAAAGTTATGAATTACTGTCTTTACTGTCCTATTAAATTATTGTCTCATCGATCTACCCCTAGCTAGGACACTAACTCGAGCAAGGCTAATTGATTTTTGTGGTCTACGAAGTATAAACAGGACGTTTCGTTGATTCCGATTATCCCACTTTTGTCATAGGCTCCAACTGTCAGTTCAACAGTACCACTTGTCATCCGAGCATCTGCAAGAACAACGGTACATGTCACGTGACTAGCGGCCGACGAAGCTGTACCTGCACGGCCGGGTGGACTGGAACCTTCTGTACCCAAGATATCAACGAGTGCCAAGGGTCACCATGCAAACGAGGCTCGTGCCACAACTTAGCAGGAAGTTTCTACTGCGCATGTCCACCCGGGTATACCGGCAAGCTTTGCGAAGTTGACTTTGACGAATGTTCCAGCATGCCTTGTGGAAACCACAGCACATGTGTCGATCAAGTAAATGGTTACTCTTGCACATGCGCGCCGGGGTACACGGGGAAAAACTGCGAGAGCCTGGTGACTGACTGCTCGACGCGTCCATGCCAGAATGGTGGTTCTTGCCGAACTGGTTTGGGCAGGTTTATATGTGACTGTAAATCAGGTTTTACCGGTTTGACGTGTGATGTGAATATCAACGAGTGTACTTCTAATCCTTGTAAGAATGGTGGTAGTTGTTTAGATGTTGTGAATGGTTATCGGTGTAAATGTGTTGGTGGTTATAGGGGTTTTAGGTGTGACTCGCTGTACGTGGTGAGTTTTCGTAAGGGGTCCTACATGCCAGTTTATTGGAATGGCAACCGACCTCTAGGGAGGAGGTTTCTCATATCGTTCAAGTTCAGGACCAGTTTGTCAGAAGGCCTCCTGTTTTACCAAGGAGCGGTGAGTAGAATGTTGTTCGAAATTCGTACATCTCAGGTGATTTAGGTCTGGAGTATTCTACACACTTTATGGAAACATCACAGTATTTATGTTTAAAACGTATTTATTATATAATAGAACAAGATTCCCATTCCGGACTTGAGTTTAAAAGACACTCTTTGTTTCTCAATTTTCGTTCATCGTTTCTAACTGCTACAATTTCTAACCTGAAACTAGACCGTATGACCCATTTCACCGCGTGTTTCTGGAGTCGAAAACATGAAAGCGAGGCCAGTCGAGCTGATTCGATATAAAATTCGATGAATAACTCAATGTGGCGATTTTTCCACTCAACATTTATGTTTATTTCGTGAGCTCTGAGGTCGAGGACCGACTGGCCTCGATTTCATGTTTTTGATGGGTTTCCATAAGGTCTATTGGTTTCTTTATATATTGTGACGTAATGTGTTTAAAGTGCCTTCAATTATTATACAAAAATTTGTGTTACGATTAAACAATTTTTTCAAATTATCAGTGTTATACCCATGGTTGAAATAAAATGATGTTAGAAATTTGTTTTCCTATATCAGTAGAAACGCCCATTCACAACCACTAAGAAGTGATTGCAGATACCTCCCCTGACGTCATGTGATTAGCATTTTAGATATTAAAACCTCCTTAACTCAGCGGCACAGCATTCAAAGCAAAATATATTTTACCATTCTACTATTCACTTGATTTAGAATTGATATCTAAAATAAAAATGTATTGTTCATAGCCACTTTAATATGATGTCATTATGACAGGTGTCAATCATAAGCCAATCCATCCCAAAAAAAAATTAAACTAGGAGTTTCTTTCCTAAAGTACAATAGGTATGTTACGATGTGACGTCATTGTGACGTCCTGGTTTGTTTCGACGTGACGTCATCGTGACAGCCGTCAATCATATTCATGCCAGAATACAATTACCTTTGCTTTTTAGGATCTCAAGAAAGAGCATCCAGATCACGTGTCGCTGGAGCTTCACAGGGGATCCCTTCGTCTTTCTTTGAACATGGGGCTCGACACGCGTGTGCTCACTGTCGGTAGTAACCTGAACGACAGCTCATATCACCTTGTATCACTCGAACTCAGCAAAAGTAGGGGTTTGCTTATCGTAGGAGGAGGGTCATGCAGCAGTGGCTGTCGAGGAACGGCTGTCGCCCAGCACTCCAGTACGTCGGCTTACGCTGGGCTGGCTACGTTGGGTGGGTTGATGGAGACCGCGCCACAGATCCGCTCTCAGCTGGTTACTGACGGAGACTTTGTAGGGTGCATGGAGGTAAGTGTATCAGACCTGCGTTAATTAAAGTGTGTATAAGGTCATTTTTTTATCATCAATATTGATTCTACATCAAGTGAATAGTTGAATAGTATAATATTTATCGATTTGAGTATTGCATCCATGAGCTCTAGAGGGTTATATTTATAATATATTCAAGCCGGTGACGTAATACCAGTCTTCATTTATTATACAAAAACATACTGGTAGAGATAAATGACGTTTTGTAAAAATCTATGTTATATTCAAGCTGATATCAGTGATTTTACCTAATATTTTGACAAAATCAGAAAACTGTTTCATTCACAACGACAAAGAAATGACAAATTCCCGAATTCACGTCAAATTTACGTCATATCATTAGCATATACCAAATGGTTCATTTTGCGTTGAAGATACAGGGAACCGTTACCGGGTCTCCCAAGCCAGAGTTAACAAATGTACGATAAGGCCAGATAAAAAAAATTACTTGTTTAGCGTCCACCCGTTTCAATTTTTCCAGGTAGGGAGGGAGGTTTTTTTTTTTTTTCCCCTATGTGAAGCTTATTTTGTCTTGACTAGACATTATTCACTCACCTCGTGTTCATGACCTCGTGTTGTAGAAACAAAATGGCGTCGATGTTAAACTATTTAATGCGCCGGCGCATATTTTAAGTGGTACATGTAGGGGTCTGGGTACAAGAATTGGTGTTCGCGGGCGCATTTATACTTTCTAAAGTTTTTTATGAAAAATAAAAAATAAAATAAATTAGAGGTCGGGGACATTTCTCAGGTCGGGCGGGGACGCTAAACAAGCAATTTTTTTTATCTGGCCTAATTTACCGTGGTATGGCATCGTATTTACCACGTTTTGCGTCATCGCATGTTCCAAATTGTTGTGGATTTCACGAGGCGCTAGCAGAGTCAATACAACAAATTCTGACCACGAGGTGACGCAAAACATGGGAAATAAGAGGACATACCACAGTAAACTATCGTAAATTTGTGTTTCACAACAACAAACGAGACATAGACTATATCGCAACCCCGCCGTCGCAGTGCACTCTGGGATGGATATCTCGGTTTCCATTGTTAAATCCAAGATGGCTGCCCAACAACAACAATGGAAAACTGAGATATCCATCCCAGAGTGCACTGCGACGGCGGGGTTGCGATATAGTCTATAGTCAAGTGGAATTGAAGAACCTTGAAAACGAGGGAATTGTGAGAGAAAGGTAATTCGAGCGCGCGCTATCACGCAATCCGCGACGTGAGCGATGACGCAATCCGTGGTATGTCCTCTTATTTCCAATGGCAATCAGCCAATCAAAGAACGAGAAACTGAACAGTTGTTGTAAAAATAAACCTCTATAGCTCATAGACGCAACACTCAAATCAAGAAATATTCTACTATTCACTTGATGCAGAATCGATAGTAATCATAAAAAATGGGTACCGGTAGTGTATAAACAAATAATAGCATGATTTGTACGTGATATTTACCAATCGCTGTATTTACTAAGTATGCCAAATATCACTATACTAATAATAATAACCTTAATATGCGTTTATGAACCACGAGGCAAAACCTAGCTTCGTTCTGTATACATGACACGCTGCTGTAAACACGAAGCCTTATGCAGATGAAACGGGAAAGTAAAGGTTACAGAGGAAACCACAAGTTCTGGTTATCGACTTCTGCACTACTTCTGGTCTTTCCTAAACATGTGGTGCTCACCAGTTCTTGTTATAAATGAGAAATAGCTGATCATCAGAAGTTTCTACACTAGGAAGTAGCATCGCTTTGTGCACCATTTTTTTTCACATATATAATTAGCTGTACAATATTACAAACAAAGGAAATCGCTGTCTTAGCCAATCAGGTGCTGCTGATAAAATTTCGAAGAATATGACTGGCTGCGGGATGGCGGGAAAAGCTTTCTATAAATAGACTACTCTTTAAACTGATGGGCCAAGATCTAGTGTGGGAGATGGACACTTCTCGTTATGAACTTCTGGCCATAGCTAAAGAGGTCTATACATGTACATCCTATTCTAAAATGGTGAATCTTGTTTGAATAGTATAGCGAGCAGTAAATAACAGTTGAATGCTACAACGTTAAAGAGTATGCCAAGATTAGCAATACTCTGAATTTTATAAAATGGTACTAAGTTATCAAGATTTCAATATATAGAGTTTTGTATGGGTTTGAGCCAGTTATACCTACTAGCCTCGTTTTCGTGATTTACACTGTATTTAAATGTCAATAACTTTGCAACAATGAAAGACCAAGCTCTCAAACTGCTCAGTATTACTTACTTTTGCATGCTTTACTAAAGATGGCATTCACTTCGCATTATGCGAATAAGAGCGGCCATATTGGAATAAGGTGTATTACACTGTCATCACATACATGTACTTATCCCAAGTTGTTGTTTTGTAGGATTTCCAGCTTAACCGGTTCAGCGATTATCTAATAGACTTCATGCCCTACGCCAAACTGGTACAGCCTGGCTGTGAAAGACGAGCCGTGTGCAACAATCACAAATGTGCTCATGGTAGCGCATGCGTCGACCAGTGGGTGGACTACCGCTGTGAGTGTCACACGGGGTACGCGGGCTCATTCTGCGGGAAGCAAGCCCTTGCCACATTTGACTCGGACGTTAATAGTGGACTTCACTTTAAGTCCCCACAAGTCATTACTAAAATTTCGTTTGAGTTCTCGGCTGATGTCACAGCGCCATACGGTGTTGTGGCATACACAGAGAAAGGGGTGAGGGAATATTTGCACGAGTCACCTACAAACCAACGTAAAGATTTGGCGTAGTTCTTGACCGCCATTTTGAAAGGTAACCAAGCCTTTGGTGGCATCGAGGCTTGAGTCGAGAGAGCTTAGTTAGAGGATTGTATCTAGTTAGCATGATAATCAAATATATTCATATTCATAAAAAGAGGGTTTGTATCAGTGCAGGGTTTACTCCAGAATCCATGCGAGGCTAAGGCTTGGTTATCTTTCAAGAACTACGAATGCAACACACAAGTCCTGTTCATGACTTGCATCAATTGTATGTTATTGTGTCATCAATCTTTGTCACAATCTCGATTCTAATTTGCTGAGAGTTTCTCGTGAATTCTCAATGACAGAGGCGCGCGTATTATCTGTAGGTATTATCAGTGTAAGCAAGAAACATACTGTAGTCGGTGCGTGGTGAGTTTATATACACTTTAAAGTGCCTATGAACAATATATTTTTATTTTAGATATCAATTCTAAATCAAGTGAATAGTAGAATGGTACAATATATTTTGCTTTGAATGCTGTGCCGCTGAGTTAAGGAGGTTTTAATATCCAAAATGCTAATTACATGACGTCAGGGGAGGTATCTGCAATCACTTCTTAGTGGTTGTGAATGGGCGTTTCTACTGATACAGGAAAACAAATTTCTAACATCATTTTTTTTTTCAACCATGAGTATAACACTGATAATTTGAAAAAAAAATTAATTGTAACAAAAAAAAATGTATATAATAATTGATGCCTCCCCTGACGTCATGTAATTAGCATTTTGGATATTAAAACCTCCTTAACTCAGCGGCACAGCATTCAAAGCAAGATATATTGTGCCATTCTACTATTCACTTGATGTAGAATTTATATCTAAAATAAAAAAATAAGGTTCATAGGCACTTTAACAATTCAAATCGAAGATGGAAAGCGTTTTTCGCAATGGCAAATTGTCCCATTGAATTTTAATTCCACTCTCTAGGGCCATTATTAGTTCTTTAAGTAATGCTCTGGCTAAGAACGATAGCACGAATGGCAAAGGAATGTAAAAGGTGCTAATTTTCTGTTCTTTCTCGTAATTTCATTGGTTGATACTCATAAATTCAATAGGAACCCATCGAAATAATGCATTTTCATTCAATAATTTTTGAAGTTTGAATTAATTTGTGATCAAATTAACTATGGTTTAATTTCGAAGAACATCGTATGTGGGGAAAGTTTGAGATTGAGTTTGAGATTGAAAGATCTTTTGTGTTTTTTTCCTCTTCTTTGTAGTCGTCACCAGGCTTCTTTGGTCTGTCACTAATCCGCGGCCAAATCAGAGCGGTTTATGTTGTTAGCTTCTTCCTCTATGCCTCGAGGACACTCGGCCGAAACCTGGGCGACGGGAATTGGCACCGTGTACAGATTGACGTCACGTCCGGTCACGTGGTTGTCAGAGTTGACTCCGAGGTGACGACCATACCGTTGTCATCCCATAATATCACCAATCTGCAAGAGAAGCTATACATGGGAAATGTGCTGAGCTCGTTCCAGGATTTGAGTACTCATCTCGAGTCGTCGCACACCCTCAGTGGCTGTATGAGAGGGGTTACTGTTAACGATGTGTTGCATACGTTTGAGAGTGCCAAGCGGAGTTCCAGTAGTTTTCCCCTGCCAAAGCCAGGATGTAGGAAAGAAGAGCACTGCCATGCTGGCCGGTGTGCTAATGGTGGTACATGTGTCGCTACATGGGCAGGGTTTGAATGCAAGTGTTTACCAGACTTCAGTGGAACAACATGTGAAAATGGTATGCACGTGTATGTTTAGTCTGCTAGGGTTGTGTTTTCGTTCGGTGATTGGCTGATTATCAGTGGAAATAAGAGGACGTACCACGATACATTACGTGATCGCGCGCTAGAACAATTTTGACCATGCGATGATGCACAACGTGGTAAATATTAAAGAGGCCATACACCGGAAACTATCGTAAATTTTTAAATTATTCATTCATGAAGTGTAAATCTAAAATCAAAAGTATAGGTACTTATTGACTGAGTGGGAGGGCCGAACGGGAAATATTTGGCGCGAGGTCATGATGTACGTACGGAACACAGCGAGGTCCATAAAAATTGACCGAGGGCCAAATATTTCCCCTTCAGACCGGACTTAAAGGGGTTATGTCATGGTACTGCGCATGTATCGAGTTGGTGGCTGTTAATTGGATACAAACAATTAAACTTCCCTCCCCCAATGCTTGATTGAAAGGTTTTTCAATATTTTCCCTGGAGACTGTTTATATACACTGTTTGTTAGTCATTTTTGCATATTTGCTTTGATTTTAAGCATCCCACATGGCCGAGAGGTTCGTTAGTTCATATCAAAATCGGTGGAAGTAGCAGTTTCCGGCCCGGAACGCGAATGTAAAGTCTATTACCGTGACACAGCCCCTTTAACTCAGTGAATAAGTATTTTATCATATGACCACTTTAAAATGTCAAAACAACGAACAAAACATCGAGCACCGCCAGACTGCTTTTTCCATCGCGTTCACGTCAGACACGTACGGCCCCCCGTCACGTGACTTTCGAAATGGTTTTCCAAAGAAAGTGCCCGCGGGGTGGTATGGGTAAAAATTACGCTACAGTGTCCGATTGCTGTTTCTCGTTTGCTGTTTCATTTAATACTTCAAATGTCCTCTTCTCAGGTACTGCTACCACATTCTTGACCAGCCGCAGCTACATCCAACTTGCTCTCAACACATCCGAATGGAACTTTGGTCAGAGTGGATCCCTGCGATTTCGCACCACGGAAACCAATAGTCTTCTTATGTATGTTGGATGGCGGCCGGGAGGGACCAATACTGACTATCTTATGATTGACGTCGTATCCGGTCATGTGCGATTTACCGCTGACCTCGGCTCAGGTAAATATTTGTTGTGCTAAACTGCTGTTACAGTGCGACTACTGAAATCGGGGCCACTTAGACAACGAGAACCAATCACATTGCAGAACGAAAACAAAGCATTCCAACTTCGGTTATTTGAGCAAATTATTGTCGAGTACAACACAATAGCATTTCAACTAACTCAAAGTTGGAATTATTTGTTTTCGTTCTACAATGTGATTGGTTCTCGTTGTCTAAGTGGCCCCGCTTTCAGTAGTCGCACTGTAAATGTTGTCCGTTTGTATTCCTCTGGAGAATAGTTAGTTACTGGTGAGAGATATTTGATGAAATATTGTCAGTTTTGGTTGTGCAGCATGAACAAGTAATTTCCAGAGACTATTTTCCATCTATTCTTATTCTGGAATGCGATCAATTGAGTGCGGCCTTAGTAACAGTGATTAATTCATTACTAAATGGATGTTCATCCAGACCTTTATTTATTATTTATTTCGTATATTTTATTTTATTTTACCGTTTTAAAGCACTCGAAGTCAGGTTTAAGGAGTATTTATAAAACACGCCTCCGATTTATGAAACATTGACTCTAAATACACTGCGCCACTACGTTTA
This sequence comes from Actinernus sp. WN-2022, assembly GCA_030867875.1. Classification (NCBI taxonomy): domain Eukaryota; kingdom Metazoa; phylum Cnidaria; class Anthozoa; order Actiniaria; family Actinernidae; genus Actinernus; species Actinernus sp. WN-2022. The sequence continues at coordinate 58,658,142 of JAOWCC010000936.1, forward strand.
GTGTTCCACAAGTTTACTCGTGTTACGATAACTTAGAACGAAACACGTTCTGTTTCTGTACAACGTGAACCCTGTAACTACTGGGGTCCAGAGGGTCGAAGCAATAACAGGCGAAGAGACGAGAGAGAGAGAGAGAAGGGGAGAGAAGAAAGAGGAGAACCTCTGGTGTTATCCGTTGAGAATCTCACTTCCATGCCAACATTAGGTTCAGAATTTGAACCTCGTCCCTGATTGGACAATCTACTCATTACCAGGCACAACCGTGAGTGTTGGATGTAACGATAATTTTCATTGGCTTATCAATGGCCCAGCAAAACCGGTTTGACGTGTTTTCTTGATTTGAAACTCAGCACTTGCATGGAAATGTGATTCTCAACGGATAACACTAGAGGCTCTTCATTTTCGTCTCTCATCTCTTCTCTCTCTCGCCACTTCGCCTTTTATTTCTCCAGTCGAGCGCATGCCAGGTTATGAAACGTGTTGTGAACAGAATGTAAAATTTTCCCTGATTCGTGGCTCTGCTTTTAATTCGTATTTCATCACATGTTATCCTTAGGGTCCAGTGCTATCGTCATTGGTAAGCGCGTAAGTGATGATTTGTGGCATAACATCACCTGGTCACGGCGCTATAAACACATACGGCTTGTTGTCGACGGTGCAAATACCCGTGAGGCAGACACAGCCGGTAGCCAGACGGTACTAGATGTAACATACGGGCAGATCATCTATGTTCAGCTCGGAGGATTTCCTCATCCAAGCTCATCAGCCAAAGGTATTAACCTATTTTGCAGACAGTTCTATGCTAAATAATGGTCATACTTTATACGTATAACTGAGTGGAGCGTAGTTCTTGACCGCCATTTTCAGAGGTAACCAAGCCTTGGGTGACATCGATGCTGGAGTTGAGATAGCTTAGTTATAGAGGCTTGTATCTAGTTAGCATGATAATTAAAATCTATCCATATTCATAGAAAGAGGGTTTGTATCAGTGCAGGGTGAACTCCATCCTCCATGCAGGTTAAGACTTGGTTAACTTTCAAGCACTCTGAATTGGACTATTTTGTATCAGTGCAGGGTGAACTCCATCCTCCATGCAGGTTAAGACTTGGTTAACTTTCAAGCACTCTGAATTGGACTATTTTGTATCAGTGCAGGGTGAACTCCATCCTCCATGCAGGTTAAGACTTGGTTGCCTTTCAGGCACTCTGAATTAGACTATTTGGTCTGAAATCATATGCTGCTTTTAGACATTAATTTAATGTGTTTTTTCATATATGAAACCAATGTAATTCGCTAACGCTGTGTTGGTTCTTCTGGCCTTTGTATTTTGTTTGTTGCGTATTTTACTTTGGTTTATTTGTATGTTTTATTATGTCCGAAATAAATAAATAAGCAAGGATGGATTCAGCGGATTAGTCCAAAACGGATTCTCAGGGATTCATAATCCAAGGGTTTTTTTGGGAAAGGATTCGAAAAAGTACATGTAGTTATGATATAAAATCATGTTTGCCGCGTAGCACTAGTAAGTTTAAAGAATGTGATGTAAAGTGGTAAGCTGTAGTGCTAAGTGTGCACGCCTTATGAGGGAAAGAGAAAAAATATCTGACTCAAGTGGGACTCGATTCCCCTCATAGGGCGTGCACACTTAGTACTACAGCTTACCACTTTACATCACATTCGATAAAGTACATTTGGCAAGCGGTCTTCGTGTTGAGAATAGCACATTTAACCACCAGAATTAACTGGAAGTACATGGTTTGTCTTTCAACACTCCAATCATATCTTGCTGAGTTAAATTGGTAGAAAGTATCTACTCGAAAAAAAAACAGCTTGCCGCTATTTTCGCGCAATCTGCATATCGGAGTTCTCACGCCAAACTGATAATCCATTTTCGGATTATTTGTTTCTTTTTGTAATGAAGAATCCGTGTGATCCGAGATTATAATTCGATCAACAGAAACGTACCCTAAGACTTGTTTTATGTCGCTAGCCCAGACGTTGCCGTCGTCAAGGTCCCAATGGTTTTGCGCGCGCTGTATGCGTGCGCAGTTGTGACGTCATTGATAATTGGTTTGTCACCTTTGTTACGTAATAATTGCAGTTGAATCTCGCTGGCATTTAATTTGTATCGTTCAAGGGATAGGAGGCGTTGATTTGAAAGCACACTTTGAAATAACTTAATAGTCCAGATTCGTATTCGAAAATTACCGCTGAATGCGATGACTACAGACGCATTTATACAGGTCTGGCCTCGTTCTTAAGTGAAACATTCATTAATACCAGCGAGAAGGTGGGCTATTCACAACTCTGTGTTTTGTTGTAGTTCGCATTTTACACCTTCTCGCTGGTATTTATGAATGTTTAACTTCAGAATGAGGCTAACCCTGTATAAATGCGTCTGTAGTCATCGCATTTATCGGTAATTTTCGAATACGAAACTGGAGTATTGTTATATCAGAGCTGGGGAAAACTGCAGATAAGCATTTGTCTTTGGTTTGCCATCATGTTGATGCTGTTGTTTAATTAGTGTAGCTCTTTCGGTTCACTGGAACCGAAATCAAGGTTTCTAGAATTAACTTTTGTGACCCACTTTAATCTTTGCAATCCTTTATTGAAAATGATTGAAAAGCATATTAGGACATTCATATGGTATTTCTCTTCTACTTTAAGGTGTTATCTTGCGGTTGTTGTTTTTCGATTGGCATAGTCCCTTTAATTAAAAATTTCCTTTTGTCGTTTCACTCACGTTAGTATTTCTTTGCTCCTTGTTTGTCGTATCAAGTGCTAGCCAAGGTAAGAGTTGTCGATATGGAAGTCCGAGGAGACTAGTTGAACTAGGTTTATTCATTTCAAATCGTTTCACCTCAGTTGTCCCTGCATTTATATTATAAATAATTTATTATTATAGGTTTTATGGTAGCATATGATTTTTGCGTGCTATGTGTCCATGTACTTACTTCTTTTATTTGTTTCCTCTTTTTCTATTTTGTAACTGCTTGTAAATATATAATTGTATAGCCTCCCTAGATGAGCAAACACATAGAATATATTTAAGCAATAGACCACACGTTTCAATGCGTTTACTGGCGAAATAAAGCACGCGGGATGTTGGGAGAACACAAGAAATGCTTGAAAATCACAAGCCGAAGGTGTTCTCCCAACATCCCAAGTGCTTTATTTCGCCAGTAAACACATTGAAACGTGTGGTCTATTGCTTAAATATATTCTATGTGTTTGCTCATCTAACACAACGCAAGCAGGCGTGACAATTTCTATGTGTTTGCCGGCACAATAGACTAGATTTTGAGTCTATATGTATAAGCGAATCAGAGCACTCGTACTATCTGGGTTTTATTATAAATAAGATTAATCAACGGTATGTTTACATGAAGGGTGGGGTTGACTCTAACACTAAACAAACAAACATGAAGTTTATTTAATATCACAATTTGCAGCCAAAGGGTCATCTTCATTGTATTGTAATCTCTCGAGGCTGTTTAGCATATCGACAACAATGCTGCATCAGAACATCCCTTCATGTAATCAGACCCTAAACTCGCAAACGAATTTCCAGAATTCGTCAGATTCGCGCACTAAGTTTCATTTTTCTGTCCAAATTTCAGGAATTTCTACGACCAAGTCTTTCCAAGGCTGTCTTAAGGACCTGACGTTCCACGGACGCCGTGTACATTTCCTATCGCCGCCATCCCAGAATGGACTGGACTCTACCCTATCCCAGCTCAAGGTCGGTTGCCATAGAAACTCATCCTGTGCAGCGAAACCTTGTCCTTCTAACAGCGCATGCGTCGACATAGGAAGCAGCTACAACTGTACTTGTTTACCGGGATGGACTGGTGACAAATGTTACGCCCGCATTCCTGACTGTACAGTTGCTAATTGTACCAATGGAGCCACGTGTGTAAATGAGAGTTTAGGCTTCCGCTGCGTTTGTTTATCAGGTTATACTGGGCGTTATTGCGAAACTCCCATGGATCCGTGTGCGCCGCGGCCGTGCCAAAACGGTGCGACTTGCATCCGGCACTCGCTGGTAAGGTACCGATGTCGGTGTGTACCAGACTTTATGGGTTTTTATTGCGAGATGCGGATGAACAACTGCAGTAGTGCACCCTGTCAAAATGGAGGTACCTGCCGCGATGGAATTGAAAACTATAACTGCACATGCGCGAAATGGTTCGAGGGACGGAATTGCGAGACGAGGGATGCTTGCTACGGCCATGAGTGTAAGAACAATGCTACGTGCGTCAGAAGCGCTTCCAGTTATACCTGCAGGTGTGAGGGGAACTTTACAGGCCGGTTATGTGACCAGTGTTTACCTGGGTTCACTGGATCACAGTGTGACCAGCCAATCAACAAGTGCGCTGTTAACACGTGTCAAAACAATGCTACCTGCTACCATGACTCTTTACGACCCCACACAAATTATTCCTGTGCTTGTGTTGGTGGGTTTACGGGGCGGAGCTGCGAGGTTGACATTGATGAGTGCCAATCAAACCCATGTGCCAATGGGGGCACGTGCATTGAAAGTACCAGTAGTTTGCACCATGGTGGACACTTCGCTGGATACAAGTGCACATGCGTGCCGGGATACGAGGGAATGAGGTGTCGTAGTAGGACTAACAATTGCAGTAGCACAACGTGTTATAACAATGCCACATGTCAGGATGTTATGGGTCGCCACCACTGCACATGCGCACAAGGGTTCACCGGTAAAAAATGTGAGGCAAATATTGATGATTGTGCCTCTATGCCATGCCGAAATGGTACCTGCATTGATGGTATTGCGAAATATTCTTGTTCCTGCTGGACAGGATTTACAGGTAAGAACTGTAACGTCGACATTAACGAATGCCAAACGTCGCCGTGTCTCAATTCGGGAACCTGTCGTGATTTAATCGGAAACTACTCGTGTGACTGTGTATTCGGCTACACTGGTAGGCACTGTCAGATTGATGTAAACGAATGCGAGGTAAACCCTTGTTCTAACGGTGCCACTTGCAAGGATTTAGTGGGGAATTATTCATGTAATTGTGCGATGGGATACACTGGAAGGAACTGTAGTATTCTGGTGAATAATTGTGAATCCAGTCCGTGCAATAATAGTGCTAGTTGCACCAACTATCCTGCCAATTATAGCTGTCTATGTCTAGAGGGTTATACTGGCCGTCAATGTGAAATTCTCGTGGATGGCTGTTACCCGAACCCTTGCGCAAATGGGGCAACATGCAGAAGCAATGTTGGAAAGTATTCCTGCTTTTGCGTGGCTGGATTTAGTGGTCCTAATTGTACTACTGATATTAACGAGTGCCTATCAAACCCATGCAAAAACGGTGCCACATGTGAAGATTTGGTGAATGGCTTTGCTTGTAAATGTCCCGTTGGTTTTGATTCAACAAATTGTAGCCAAAATATTGACGACTGCAATCCAAATCCTTGTGTGAATGGGGGAACCTGTTATGATAAACTAGGTGGTTACAACTGCACATGTTTGGTTGGATTCACTGGAGTCAACTGTTCCGTAAATATTGACGACTGTAATCCAAATCCTTGTGTGAACGGGGGAACCTGTTATGATAAACTAGGTGGTTACAACTGCACATGTTTGATTGGATTCACTGGAGTCAACTGTTCCGTAAATATTGACGACTGTAATCCAAATCCTTGTGTGAACGGGGGAACCTGTTATGATAAACTAGGTGGTTACAACTGCACATGTTTGGTTGGATTCACTGGAGTCAACTGTTCCGTAAATATTGACGACTGTAATCCAAATCCTTGTGTGAACGGGGGAACCTGTTATGATAAACTAGGTGGTTACAACTGCACATGTTTGGTTGGATTCACTGGAGTCAACTGTTCCGTAAATATTGACGACTGTAATCCAAATCCTTGTGTGAACGGGGGAACCTGTTATGATAAACTAGGTGGTTACAACTGCACATGTTTGGTTGGATTCACTGGAGTCAACTGTTCCGTAAATATCGACGACTGTAATCCAAATCCTTGTGTGAACGGGGGAACCTGTTATGATAAACTAGGTGGTTACAACTGCACATGTTTGGTTGGATTCACTGGAGTCAACTGTTCCGTAAATATTGACGACTGTAATCCAAATCCTTGTGTGAACGGGGGAACCTGTTATGATAAACTAGGTGGCTACAACTGCACATGTTTGGTTGGATTCACTGGCGTCACCTGTGCCATAAATATTAATGATTGTAACCCAAATCCTTGTGAAAACGGAGCCACTTGCACTGATCAAATAGCAGGTTACAACTGCACATGCCTGGGAGGCTTCACCGGTGAAAATTGCTCCACGAATATAGATGATTGCACTCTGAATCCGTGTATTAACGGAGGTACGTGCCATGATAAAGTCGAGAGCTACATCTGTGCTTGTGCAGCCGGATTTAGTGATATCAACTGTTCTGTGAATATAGACGATTGTCGCTCAAACCCGTGCCAAAATGGAGCAACATGTAAAGATGGAATCGTCAATTATACCTGTGTATGTGCGTTGGGATATTCTGATTTTAATTGTTCAACAAATATAGACGATTGTGAACCGAATCCTTGTGGAAATGGAGGGACTTGTAAAGATGGAGTTGGTAGCTACAGTTGTGCGTGTTGGCCAGGCTTTACTGATGTGAATTGTTCTACAAACATTGATGATTGTCAGCCGAATCCTTGTAAAAATGGAGCAACTTGCGATGACAAAGCTGCGAACTACTCTTGTAGGTGCGCGACGGGTTTCGCTGGCAGAGACTGCGAAACTAACATCAATGATTGTGAATTGAATCCTTGTGTGAATGGTGCATCGTGTGTTGATAGTGTTGACAGCTATACGTGTTCGTGCACTGCAGGGTTTAAAGGAAGAAACTGTAGTGTTGATATCAATGAGTGCGAACCTAATCCATGTGTTCACGGCGCCACTTGTCAAAATTTGGTTGCCGACTACAACTGCATATGCGCACTGGGCTACTCAGGTCGCAACTGCAGCAGTGAGATAAACGAGTGTTCTCCGAATCCGTGTCAAAATGGAGCTTCTTGTAGGGATCTACTAGTGAACTATTCTTGTGCTTGTCTGCCTGGTTATACGGGAAGAAACTGTGAAGTTGATATAAACGAGTGTGAAGATAATCCGTGTACACACGACGCCAATTGCACCGATCTTGTCGCGAACTACTCGTGCGCATGTGTCATTGGATTCACTGGAATACATTGCGAGGAGGACATCAATGAGTGCAACTCAACGCCGTGTGCACATGGCAGGTGCAACAACACCGTGGGCTCATACATCTGTGACTGCGCGGGGACTGGGTACAGCGGCTCCACGTGTGAGAATGATATCGACGAGTGTCGCGCTTTGGAGAACGCGTGTGTACACAGAGGAACATGCACGAATTCGATTGGCTCATACGCGTGTGAGTGTCCCCGTGGCTTTAGCGGGAAAAGGTGCGAGTTGGATGTTAATGAGTGTGCGAGCAACCCTTGTTTATACAACGGTCGTTGCATCAATATGGATGATGGATTCCACTGTATATGCCATGGGACTGGGTTTAGGGGGTTCCGATGTAGTTATGACGTCGACGAATGCAAATCCGGGGAACACAAGTGTCAACATAACGCTACCTGTGAGAATATTCGGGGCAGTTACCGCTGTGTATGTAAAACTGAGTACAGCGGGTCCTTTTGTGAGAACAGCACAATAGTAACCGAGCCCACAGTGGTCGCACTTCCTCGTCATAAGTCTCCCTCGAGTGACGTAGAGCTAGGATTGTCTATAGCTTTCGTTCTATTAGTGTTGCTGGTTGCCATCGTAATACTGTTTTTCTATTGGCGTATGCAAGCAGCTACGATGAGCGGAAGGTATTATCCATCAGCGGAAGAATACGAGGGAGGATACCCGATGGCTCAACTTGACTTGGAGAAACTCGAGAAAGACGAGAAACTGGTATAGTGTTCCACAGGCAGTCCGAGTTCTGTATAAGGCGATTTATTGTATGAGTTCACATGATTTTCTAAAATGTTATAGTGTTGCAAGATTTGACTCTATTTCCGTTCTCATTTACAATACATCTAAAATTATAAGTAATAGATACAGAATGAATGGCCGTGCTTTATCAGATTTACAAATTCGAGAAATCTGCTTATCAAACGTCTAGATGTATAGAGTCGTGTGTTTCAGTTATTTTGGTGATACGACCTATTTCGGCCAAGAAAATCGAAACAAACGTTTATGTAAAACGTTTATGTGATTTACAGATCACTCATCGCACATTCATTTCCTTTGTTTTCCTTCATGAATTATTAATTAGTTTGATAATACATTTTACTGAATCATGTCAGTCTTTATGATGACTGTCACGGTATTTCCATGTACGGAGCTTGTGCTGCCTGGTGAATATTCTAACTTAAGGTGTGTTTCTGTAAGGGAACTGGTAGTTGTTTTTAATATGATCATAACAATGCGAATGACCATAACAATGCAAATGACTATAACAACGCGAATGACCGTAACAATGCTAATGACCATAACAATGCTAATGACCATAACAATGCAAGTGACCATAACAATGCTAATGGCTATAACAATGACCATAACCATGCAAATGACCATAACAATGCTAATAACCATGACCATGCCAATGGACATGATCATGCTAATGGCTATAACAATGAGAATGGCCATACAATGCTAATGGCCATAACAATGCTAATGTCTATAACAATGAGAATGCCATAACAATGATAATGACCATAACAATGCTAATGACCATAACAATGCAAATGACCATAGCAATGCTAATGGATATAACAATGACCATAACTATGCAAATGACCATAACAATGCTAATAACCATGACCATGCCGATGGACATGATCATGCTAATGGCTATAACAATGAGAATGGCCATACAATGCTAATGGCCATAACAATGCTAATGGCTATAACAATGAGAATGCCATAACAATGCTAATGACCATAACAATTCTAATGGCCATAACAATGCTAATGGCTATAACAATGAGAATGGTCATAACAATGCTAATGGCTATAACAATGAGAATGCCATAACAATGCTAATGACCATGGCCATGCTAGTGGCTATAACAATCAGAATGAGTATAACAATGAGAATGACCATAGCAATGCTAATGACCATGACCATGCTAGTGGCTATAACAATCAGAATGAGTATAACAATGAGAATGACCATAGCAACGAGAATGACTATAACAATGCTAATGGCCATGACAATGCTAATGGCCATGACAATGCTAATGACCATGACAGTGGAAATGACTGTAACAATGAGAATGACTATACCAATGCTAATGACCATAAGAAGGAGAATGACCATAGCTTTGCTAATGGTACATCAGTGCTAAGGGCAAACACAGTGCTAATGGCTATAAGAATGAGAATACCATAACGAGAATGAACATTGCAACGAGAACGACCATAACAACGAGAATGACCATAGCAACGAGAGTGACCATAACAATGCTAATGACCATAACAATGCTAATGATCATAACAATGCTAATGACCATAACAATGTTAATAACCATAACAATGTTAATGACCATAACAATGCTAATGACCATAAACAATGCTAATGACCATAGCAATGCCAATTACCATAATGCTAATGATCATAACAATGAGAATGGCCAAAACAATGCTAATGACCATAACAATGGTCATTAGCTTTGTCTTGATGGCATTAAAACTAGCGATTTTTTAGATAAAAGTGTTATATAATATTTACCGGACGTTTATTGAAATGGCTGTATGTTAATTTCCATATTTAACTGCTAGTTAGTATTGTATATTTGTAAATATAAATAAATCATATTTTTTACATAATTAATATAATATTTTTACGATCTGATGAAATAATGAAATTGTAATGTTAGCTATTATGTTAGTGTGGTTGACTAGAGCATCAGTTCCGTGAATTCCGAGCCCAGGATTCTTTGGGAGCTGCATCACTTTCCTAAGTTACTAAACGCGGAGGGAGGGGTCTTGTCAGGCGAGCGAAGTGAGATTTTTTATCATTCACAAGCGATGAAATCGTGTAGTCGGCTTGTTTCCCTTGTAGAGATTCAATTTATATTTCGCGCCAAAGAAAATCGCCGAGATGACGTATCGGATTTTTTGGAAGCCATGGCAGACAGGGCGACGAGACAAATGTGGCGTACTTTGGTAGTATTCTCTGGACTGTACCGCCTCACTGGTTAGCTCAATTGGTAGAGCACGGTCTAGAGTGTGGGAGGTCAGGGGTTCGAATCCCGGCCGCGTCCTTGGGCAGGGACGTACAAGCCGTTGGCCTCGTCTCCTCCTCCTTCTAATCTATATGTCCTGGACGAAATGCTAATACAACTCAGTACAATAAATAATTGATAACCAAATTGTCCACTGGCAATTAACTGATGACGTCGCATCTATAAGAGGGCATATCCACTGCAGAATAACATATCTTTGTTTCCATTCTACCGTGCATCTGTTCTCTTACAGATGCACAGATAACATCACGATGTGAAGAGAACAAAGAAGTGTGCCACGAGACGCAGTCGAGTAACGGATGTTCTCTTCACGTTTTGGTGTCATTTGTGCATCTATTAGAGGACACGCACGGCAGAATGGAATCTATTCGTTTTATTTAATAATCGCAAACAAAAAACTGAAAATATCCAATCAAAACGAGTTGAGATATTGGTTGCGCGCGCTCATGATGTCATCTGCATGTGCATCTGTACTCTAATAAAGAAGTGTCGTATGCAAACTATAAACTTAAAATGGAGTAAATTCTTATTCATCGGCTTTCAGTGAGTAATGAAGTCGCATATCCTTACAACACTCTCCGTTACTTTGTTTAGAGAATCCTGTTTATTCAGTTCTCAATCTTATGATCGATGGAATTGTTCATTTAATGACATCATCAAACTAATGTATTTAATCCAAGCGACAAAAATACGAAAATCATGCATACAAGCTTCCGAACACCTAGAATTCTAATATCATAGATATAAACGAACTATATATTGCTTTAATAAGTGAAATATTAGGTCATTGATGGTTACTGCAGATAACTCCCTTGTATTTTTACAATATTTGAAATAAACCGTTAAAAATGTTTGTTCACTTTACTTGTTTGAACCTATGCGGCTGTCCAATTGGAGAATAGTCCCTTATTGGTGATGATAGCAGGCTGGTTGTAATAAAACCACGAAACAAAAATGTTTGGTCATTTAATGTCTTTAACTCTCTCTCCCATGTGCTGTTGCCATAGCGGGGAGGTCGGGGGGGGGGGGGGGGGGGGGGGACGTGAACCCATTTGATTCGAAAAAATATCAATAGACAGAGGCAAGCCCCTCTAGTACTCTTGTCGGGTCCTCACCCCAACCTCCCACCCACCCCTTCTTCCCTTGGCAAAATCTTGTCTACGCCTCTGTTGGGAATGTCCTCTACTTGATGATGATAGGAGGAGGTTGGTTTTCAGGCGAAGAGCAGAAGAACACGAGTAAAGGAATCGACATGATGACCGAAAAGATCATGAAGAACAACCTGTCGAGGACCGTAGCAGCGAACTGCCACTCTAAGATGATATCGTCCTTATCACTCTCCTCTTTCACCCTCTTGGTGAGCACATCCAGCCCCTCCGCGATTCGGTTCTGTATGATGTTGTTGATGTTCACGCGCCTGGGGACTAGGGACACCTTGCGGCGATGGACTTTGGTCTCCAAGGCAACGCCCGGTAAATTGATTGAGGGCTCGCTGCGCCATTTCACTGGTTGTGTTGCAATCTGTGAGATAGTCAGAAACAGGGGGTTTAACACCACATGACGTAAAACAAAGAAAACTATTGTCTTCTAAAGCAAAGCAATGAATCTGCTACACCAAGAAAGCACCCCAGAAACGGAACATGACAGGCCAGCGACATCTTCATGTTAATTATTGACAACGTTTGAGTGCTTTTAAAAGGACATGTTTATGAGTCATCAACCGCAAGCCCACACAGCGGTCAAACGTCTGCGCGTGCGTATTACGGTCAGTCTGGTGGGCGGCCGCGCGAATTTCCCGCCAAAATTTACCTTAAAAACATATTACAGTGAACTTCTAAGAAAAATACGTGAAAGTTAAGCTTTTTATTTTCACAGTCGACGGGAAATTGAACAAACTTCAAACTGTGAGTTCACCCAAAAAAAAATTCTAATTTACCAAAAAAGTTCTTAAGATTTGAAAACGGATGTGTGAACAGTGACGGCCGCCGGCTCGCTTTGAATTTGTTTTGGAATATGCTGTTGTTGCAAGACTTTTGACGCATGCACAGACGTTTGACCGCTGTGTGCCGCAAGCCAGTCTTCCAATTTTAGATCTTTCCGTAAAGTCTGGTTTTCACTAGCGACTGATAAACATTTATAAGTACAAGCAACGTATGCAGACGTAGTAATGCATTGATCATTAGCGGCGCTTCTTCTTATCTCACTCATGTGAGAAGAACAAGTACTGCTAATGATAAATATTTAAAGATTTAGATGCTGCATTTCAAGACCTCACTGGTTAGGTCAGTTGGTAAAGCACGGTCTAGAGTGCGGGAGGTCGGGGGTTCGAATCCCGACCGCGTCATTGGGCACGGGCGTATAAGCCATCGCCCTTGACTCCTTCCTCTTATAATCAATACGAGGGGACGTAAAAGAACCAGTTGTGTTATTTCCATAAAGAGTAAGGGATTGTCTCCGATCCCGACACAACAGTCTGGTATTGACTCATGAATGCAACGTTCTCTAAATATAATCTAAGTGGCCCCGGTTATAGTAGTCGCACAGTAATAGAGACCTTTAGATCCGACTCCGAGTATGACTATAACTTTCCAGAATTGAGGAATAATTTAAAAAGATACACTAACAAACACCCCTACTAGCTTGTTCTCAGGTCTAGCATTGTTTGGAGGAAGATCCCTACTTTCCTTGCAAATGAAAAATGTTGACTTTAAAAGTCGTACTCGTAGTCGGATTTAAAGGTCTTAATTGTTATAGGTAATACCATAACATGAGGGAGATTAGTTACTAAATTATTGCCCCGCGATCAGCCGAGGGAGGGTTTGTGGAAGCGACGGAGGGACTTTTACAAAAAGTAACTCATCTCCCTCATGTCATGGTATTAGTTTGTAATACTATGATCTCCGAGGAAGCAAACTAAATAAATATGCGAGAAGTTTAGTTTCTCTGCATAAATTGCATAAACTACGACACGTCGCAGTTTGGGTTATGCGTAAATTTTACTTAAGAATCCCACATGCAAGGCGGGGGTATTAAGGAATCAAGACAGATTCTTCGCGCTGTCATAAATCAACAGAGGGCGCAGGGTTAGATGAAAAAGCATTACTGATGCGGTCAGGGGGACCTTAACGTTCCCTCATCAGCCGCTCTCCTAAGTTTCCCTCGTGCATGTTTATGAGGGAAAATTAGAACTAAATGTTCCTCGTGCATGCTTATGAGGGAAAATTAGAACTAAATGTTCCTCGTGCATGTTAATGAGGGAAATTAAGTTAAAATTTTCCCTTTTGCATGGTTAATGAGGGAGATTTAGTGAAAGTACGCATGCCGATGAGGGATGCTAGACATGAAATGTCCCTGAACTAACAAAGAAAACCGAGGTGATCATGGTATTATCACAGTTAGCAGAAGTGCGAGAGATACCCTAAGTCTAAATACGCAGCTAGACCTGTTTGAATTGATGTGTATTCCTTCTTTGAGTGGGAGTCGTGCTGCTCATGGATGCTATTCTCTCATAGTTAATGTTATCCTCCCTCTGCACCACGTAAGACTGTAGTGTTACGTTCTCATCATTCGGTGCTAGTCGGCACGACTCCACCAGGTTGAACATCGTATCGGAACTACCGCCAAAACACTTGCTGATCCCCTTGCCTTTTGGCTTGGTGGTGATGAAGAAGAACAACATGGAGGCGATCCACTCGTTGATGATAACGCGCATGCGCTCGGGCATGCGCGTCTGACCGCAGTAGTTATACCGCAGGACAACGGTAGTGACGACGATGGCGAAGCAGACGTCGAGCATAATAATTGCGTAGAAGTATCCCAGCAGAGGAATGCTGTCTGAGGTAGAGGGGAGGGTATTGGAGGCGATGTTCAGGAACACTGTCATGGACAGTAGGACGGTGATGTTCAGAGCTATGCGCTCACCAGAATCAGGCGGGAGGCAGAACCCAATTAAGGCGAAGACGACGATCATGGTAGGGGGAATGATGAGGTTGAAGACATAGTAAGCCACCTTGCGTTTGATGTGGAAGGTATAGGTGATATCAGAGAAGGTATCAGAGCAGCATGGATACAGCACCTTTCGCGCATCGACTGGTGTCTTGACGACGTGCCACTCGCCATTCACGATGTACGACGACATGTCAGCCGTTACTTGGGTAGTTAGCATATCCATGTGTTTAGTACTGTATGTCCATGATCTGGAAATCATCAAATGTGTCGTTAAAGTACGTACTGACACGCTGCAACTTGCGCGCAACAACTTCAGAGGTGAACACCCAGCCGTATGTCTGTACCCTTATTCACCCAATAGAGCGGATTTCGTACAAGTGGGAAAGTTATGGCAACGACTTACAGCACGGTTATTGTACGACATGCGGTGACATGGAAATGGTTTCCCTATTGTTTTGGTCACTCCGATCCAATCAAATTACAGAGTTACGGTACGGTTACGGTAAGGCTACGGGCATGCCATATTTTTATTCCACTCATACAAAATCCGCTTATAAGACAAATCATGACATAAGCACAACATAATGCGTGTTCTCATTGGCTTTTTATATGACTTATCATTCCATGTATTGGCGCGCACCTTAAGACAACTAATGACATAGGTAGGACATAACGCGTGCTCTCATTGCCTTTTTATATGACATTCTATGTATTGGCGCGCACCTTAAGACAACTCATGACATAGGTAGGACATAATGTGTGCTCTCGTTGGCTTTTTATATGACATTCTATGTATTGGCGCGCACCTTAAGACAACTCATGACATAGGTAGGACATAATGTGTGCTCTCATTGGCTTTTTATATGACTTATCATTCCATGTATTGGCGCGCACCTTAAGACAACTAATGACATAGGTAGGACATAACGCGTGCTCTCATTGCCTTTTTATATGACATTCTATGTATTGGCGCGCACCTTAAGACAACTCATGACATAGGTAGGACATAATGTGTGCTCTCATTGGCTTTTTATATGACATTCTATGTATTGGCGCGCACCTTAAGACAACTCATGACATAGGTAGGACATAATTCGTGCTCTCATTGGCTTTTTATATGACTTATCATTCTATGTATTGGCGCGCACCTTAAGACAACTCATGACATAGGTAAGACATAATGTGTGCTCTCATTGGCTTTTTATATGACATTCTATGTATTGGCGCGCACCTTAAGACAACTCATGACATAGGTAAGACATAATGTGTGCTCTCATTGGCTTTTTATATGACTTATCATTCTATGTATTGGCGCGCACCTTAAGACAACTCATGACATAGGTAAGACATAATGTGTGCTCTCATTGGCTTTTTATATGACTTATCATTCTATGTATTGGCGCGCACCTTAAGACAACTCATGACATAGGTAAGACATAATGTGTGCTCTCATTGGCTTTTTATATGACATTCTATGTATTGGCGCGCACCTTAAGACAACTCATGACATAGGTAAGACAATGCGTGCTCTCATTGGCTTTTTATATGACTTATCATTCTATGTATTGGCGCGCACCTTAAGACAACTCATGACATAGGTAAGACATAATGTGTGCTCTCATTGGCTTTTTATATGACATTCTATGTATTGGCGCGCACCTTAAGACAACTCATGACATAGGTAAGACATAATGCGTGCTCTCATTGGCTTTTTATATGACTTATCATTCTATGTATTGGCGCGCACCTTAAGACAACTCATGACATAGGTAGGACATAATGTGTGCTCTCATTGGCTTTTTATATGACTTATCATTCTATGTATTGGCGCGCACCTTAAGACAACTCATGACATAGGTAGGACATAATGCGTGCCCTCATTGGCTTTTTATATGACATTCTATGTATTGGCGCGCACCTTAAGACAACTCATGACATAGGTAGGACATAATGTGTGCTCTCATTGGCTTTTTATATGACTTATCATTCTATGTATTGGCGCGCACCTTAAGACAACTCATGACATAGGTAGGACATAATGTGTGCTCTCATTGGCTTTTTATATGACTTATCATTCTATGTATTGGCACGCACCTTGTGTGCTTCAAAAAACACCAAAGTAAAGAACATGAGACTTTTTATTCCATTTGGTTCCATGTTATTGATTTGAATAGGGATGAATGCTTTTCTAATAAAGCCATTCAGGTCTTTCAGTAATTATTCAAATCAGTCAATGTTCCTGAGTGTTTCTTGAATTGATAGCTTTGAGCATGCGCATACAAAATCTACTGGACTCTCTTTCCCACGACCTTCAGTCTATGGCGCGGTCGAAACTGGACTATGGTTATATTTGATCCTGGAACCTGGATTAGCTCAGCTTTGTGGCACCGGCCGGCGCGCTTCTGTCTTTAAATCAAGTGGCCCAAAATAAATATCTGCAGGACGCCGGCGGCAGACACTAACCATCACACACTGGTTAACATTCAAACTCTTGAATCATTGTATAAAAAGACTTACCCGAATGTCATATAACAGTATTGCTCATCAAATGGGAAGTAACGGATGTTGATTTTACAAGAAAACAGGAATTGTGTTGCGGCGAACCACTTGACCGTGCCGTTACTGTCGATCACTAACTTGGTCTTGTATTTCTCTGGCCCACCAGCGAATCCCCCAGCCACGCTAAACACACAGAAAATAACAATAGTGTCACATCCACTGAGAAAATAACCCACACATAACTCGCCTTCTGAACAATTTTTATGCTCTGCCGTTGTTTAAAGGGCACTCTCAATCCTCAAATGCTATTTTTTTCATTATGAAAGACAAACATAACTACTCACATTAGCAGAGTATGCTTTCATGGTATACTGGAAAAAAATTGAGACAATTTTGATGAAGGATGGCAAAGATTCGAGTGTATGAAAAATAGCACAAATGTTCAACGTTAATAGCACACAGTTTCCTTTATTTTCTGTTTGACCACAAAATCCGGATTCTGATTCGATCAAAGGAACATAAAATCCGTTTTAGGATCCAAATCTCGATACCAAGCACTACATCTTGAACCCTAACCCAGTCCACGTGTATAGCACGTGTAAAGTCCGTGTCGTACTGACTTGTTGATGATAATAGGCAGCCAGACCATGTTAGGTTTCACATTAATAGTGTCAATACCATGCACTAGCTTGACCTTGAACCCTAATCCAGTCCACGTGTACAGCACGTGTCATACCACACGTGTAAAGCCCGTGTCATACTTACTTGTTATACAAGATGATAATAGGCAGCCAGACCATGTTAGGTTCCACATTAATAGTGTCAATACCATCATATTCCGTTGGATTCCACTGTAAGAATGGGTCCTTCCATTGCTGTATTTTCAAAAAACAATGGAATACTCAATGACAATGAAACTGTAAAAGAAAACGATTACAACACCTAGTAAAGTCAAATGAACTAATTTGATAGGACAACATTGTGTTCAGTGATGTTCAGTCGGTTTCAAATAGGACGTTTGCATGATGGCGTCACATACTACAACTACCAGAACTCTGCGCGGACTCTTGTTCCTTTAATTTGGACCATTGTCTTGGAATTCTCAAAGGTGTTGATAAATTTGAATGAGAAAGAGAATTTGAAAAGGATTCTGGTAGTTGTAGTAAAATGACGTCATAATGAAAATTTCCTATTCGGTTCCAGTAGTAATAGTTCCCATGCGAATTGTTCCTGCTGTCTGATTGTTCAAGAGATTTTGGCTGGATATGACGTCCAAATTCCCAGAATTTAGCGGGATATCACGTCACATCCCGCCAAAATTCCCAAAATCTGGAAATTTGGAGGTCATATCCAGCCAAAACCTCTTGACCAATCAGACAGCAGGAACAATTCGCATGGGAACTGCTTTACTGCAGTGGTCTCAAAATTGTTGCATCATGTTGAAGGATGCATATCAAAGTCATTGCGTGCAAAAGTCTTTATACATATCGCTTTCCGGTGACTGACTCCGGTATCGGCTCACATCTCACTCGAAATAAAAATACATGGTTTTGGGAGCTATTTTGCCTTCTAAAACAAAATAAAATGATTCTTAACTTCTTCTTAGCCTCGAGTCCACGTTAAGTAACATCTAATCTGCGACTGATAACCGTTTGTAGTGATTCTGTTAAGATTTCGACATGGCAAATTTGCTTGCGCGTGTACGTTGAAGTGAATTTTTCACAAGGTATCACTGGTTTAGGAGCCATGCAGCAAACAGAGACAAACTGGGTTTAGCTTGAATAAGCATGCTTGAACTGACTTCTTACCGTCAGATCCAAACAGGAGAATAAATTTCCAGCATTTTCCTGTATAGAACGTCGAGATTTCTCGAGTTTAGAGTATGGCAAATCGTTTTTAAAGTGCCAATTGTTACTCTTTTCTTGTGTTGACGGCAGCTCCAGAAGCAAAGATTTCCGAGCGTCCAAACGACAGGATAGCATTCCACTTCGTACACTCAACGGAATCAACAGGTAAGTCACATTATAAACATATAATGCCACTGAAGTTGTTCTCTCTCTCTCAAATAAAATCGCATTTACTTTAAAGCGATCACCAATAGCAAATATCCTCTTCTTCGCTAGTCGTTCAACAGTACATCGGAAACATTTAAAAGTTTTGAAAAGTTTTTTGATGGCTATTTTGAAGGCTATTTTGAGTATTCACCTCGATTTTAGAGAATAATCATTGAATCTTTCACATTGACTAACGAGTGTTATTAACATACCAAGGGATATTGCTTCACTTTATTACTTATATCCCTCCCCCATCCTATAGCAAACTACAGTCGCACCAAATACAGCACCTACATCAAAATTATTTCTTCCTCTCTACTCACCTGAGTCGTCCAAACATTTACTCGCACATTCTCAGCTTTGCTAGACTAAAATCAAATAAATAAAAGTCAGCCCTAAGCCCGTGGCAAACCACAGGGCGCCCAAGCTCGATATTTGTGCATGTTTTTAAACAGAAACTGAGTGTAAATCATCACCAAAGAAATCTTGGAAATAAAGTCTAATTTCTTACATATGGACTTGATTGCTTTTTGTCATTGGGGCGAAGTTTTAGCGTCATTGGAGCTATTTGTAGATTAACTGCAAAATTCCCTACCACTTTAGGAATGTGCACAGGAAACCCAGGCTTAATTTTTGTGTTGAAAACTATAAGGCTTTGTATGGGAATTTACGATTTGTGAAATATCGAGGGAGAACGAGAGGGTTAAAATTCGTCGAAATCGCTTGGAATCGTCAGCAGTGAACAAGAAGGACATCAACTACTCTTCAGGCCATCAACTACTCTTCAGGAAATTAAGTTATATTTACTTTATTGAAATATTTACTGAGATATTTCACAAATCGTAAATTCCCATACAAAGACTTATAGTTTTCAACACAAAAATTAAGCCTGGGCTTCCTGTGATACGAGAATGTCGTTGCGCACCAATGGCCCTGGGTACGAGACAAATTTCAAACCTGCCAGGACATTTCCGTGCTAGCAGAGCTTTCTTTTCCTGCTTTTCCATTTTAATTGCTTCGCGGAATGGCAGGGCTAAGGTGATTGACATGGCCTAGAAGAGAGGACATTTATCGGTGCTTACAGTGATGTGGCCCAAACGTGATTCTGTTGGATTTTGTGATGAAAAGAAGTGCGTGGCGATTTAAATCGGTAAATTATTTCTGTTTCCTACCTTCATATACTCTCTATTTGGAAGTGAATTCAAAATAGCTCCAGTAACGCTGAAACTTCGTCCCAATGACAAAAACCAAGCAATAACAGCCATGTAAGAAATTTAGACTTTATTTCCAAGATTTCTTCGGTTATGATTTACACTGTCAACATTCTACAACTTCTGCTTAAAACTATGCACATATATCGAGCCTAGGCTCCCGGTGGGCAAACAAAGAAACATTAATGCGGAAACATTTGTGAATTTCAGAGCTGCTTCGGTGAGAAAACGGGAAACATTTTGGGAAACACTAATTCACAAATGTTTCCACCACAATGTTACCTCCTCGCCTCCCGGCGGGTGTAAAGTACAGGTCACAGGTCAGGTTGTTAATTCTAAGACAAATCCTAACCCTAACCACAACTATGAATGACCCCTTTTTTTATACATCTGTACCACTTTTTCAAAAAATTATAACTCTCTCAATATGCAATCGATTTCAAATCTGTTTGTGAGTTAAGGTAGCCTGTTTCTCCAGCTTTACTACGATACCATGAATGATAGGGTTTCGGAATAAATTAAGGGAGCTGTGATCATTCCCGTGGACCCCACATTTGAAAAGGCCTAAATTCAAACGCTGCCCTAAGATCCTTGCGGGGGTCAAATTGAAAAGTCATCATTGGAATCGATAGGGCTGAGCAAGGGCTTCATTTTGGTATAAGGAAAGTCTAGCCCTGGACTCTCCTTCATCTATTTCTAGGGCGGGCAAAAATCTCAGTAAACTGTTATAGTGACCTTACCTTAGGTCACTTTCGGTTTGATACCAAAAACTTCAAAATCATTATTTTTTAACCGATTTCGATGCGGTTTGCTTTATAATACTCTCTGGAGAACGGAGACTAACATACTCGAAAATCATCTAGATTGGATTACAGGAACACCCTTAATTAAAAAAACACCTAAAACAACAATTGGTACAAATGTATAAATCGGTTTTTCGTGAATAACTCAGCGAATATGCATCTAAACTCAATATGCCATACCTCGTTGGAAAGGTCTGATTGAGATGTATCGAAAACTAGCAGTCTGGTGTTAACGCGCATTTTAGTTTTAGAGATAATCATAATCGAACTTTTCAAATCGTATTATTGATAATTGTTTTTAAATGTCAGAAATTTATTAAAAAAAATTAAAAAATATGTATTAGAACATACTCTCCGAGCTCTTTAACATGTCCAAAAATAAATAATATTAAATGCAGTTTAGGTAGAGAAAAAGTAGTTATACAGTTGTACCGTTTTTGTGTTTGTGATTTTTACCTTTTTCGCTATAACTCCCTAACCAAAATGGCGATTTCGATATCCTTTCAGTATGTTGTAGCGACATCTACTTGCCATATTCATAGTTATTTTCATTGAATTAGACCAACAATCCAAGGCGTAGTAAATCGATGAGTGCATGTAATTGGAAAAGAGTATAATCCTAATTATAAATTATAAATTATGGTAAATATTAATAAAAAGCATGTTTCTGAAGTAGACTCTCAAACGCTAGACGTCGTCCAAATATTAACTCTGTTAGACAAATATCTGATTTTTAATCAATTGTTAAACTTTTAATCATAGATCAGGGTTGGTGTTTCTTAATTAGCGTTTTAAAACCCTTTAATTTTATGCAAATCAAATCAAATTTTGAGATGTCTTTATGCATCATCATATCTATCCTCTCCAGGTAAAAGTTTTCGTTTAGCTATTAATACGGCGAAGTTAGGTTTTTGCCTCATTATAAATTCAAGTTTTATGCTAATGACCTAAAACTAAAACTGACAGCTAATCTTCATCGGCCACACCTGGCATACAAAAATTACGATGTTTGGTGAAATATTCGCTGAGTTTACTATAGGGTAAATTTTCCGAGAGTACGTCAAGGGAAACGGGTCCAAGACAGCAAAAAATCGAAGATTTTTACACCATCAAAAGATTGCCCACGGTCCCCTTTACAAATGTGTGTATTCAGTTTTCTATTTGGACGAGAAGATACAACAGAATTTAGAGTCAAATATCGTGTTTTAGCCATATTTGCGGCACCCTATCTCGCTATGACGTTATTTCTGAGAAAACTTATCAGGAGCTTCGAATAGCCCATAAGTAGGTCTATTCAAAAGTGTCATTGCGCTTCGATACCCTCGTAACGGTATAATCCCATGGCCGTTTGAAATTTCAATTTTTCAAGAGGGACTTAGAATTTTTTTTATAGAAAACGTGATTTTGAGTCATGTTTACCTTAAAATAACTCCACACCTAAGCAATATACCTCCCCCTAACCTTTTGTCAGAAACATACCGCAGACTGAGTTCTATGCAACAGCAGAAAGTATATTGCATAATATGTAATTTTGACTGAGATAGAGTTGGTACGAAATACGATTTTAGGCAATTTTCGATACAAAAAAAATTCATTTTTCCAATTTTCCAATGTCAATCCTCTCCAATAAAAAAATCGTAACACCATTAATTTTCGCTCAATTTCAAAACAGATTGCACCAGCGTAATAAGAGATGCCGTATCTATCCAGAACATGTTTTATTTTTCAATAATACTTAGAACAACTATGTATAAACATGGATCGAAGTTCGTACTCTGTTACTAGGCAACGATTTGCTTGTGTGACATGGGAGTGCGAAATTCGTGCGCTGCATTCATCGCGCTATCGCACCATGAAATAATATCTTTAGAATGTTAAATTTCTTTTAGAAAGTGAATTTTTTGAAAAAAACTGTTTTCAAAATATATAACAAAAAAACAAAATTCTCAATCGACTCCATTCAA
Source organism: Actinernus sp. WN-2022 (assembly GCA_030867875.1). NCBI lineage: Eukaryota > Metazoa > Cnidaria > Anthozoa > Actiniaria > Actinernidae > Actinernus > Actinernus sp. WN-2022. Next base: position 58,680,932 of record JAOWCC010000936.1, read on the forward strand.
AAATTCATAACTCCGTTAATTTTCATCCAATTTCAAAACTAATCGCACCATCATATTAAGGGGTAATGTAGCAATCTAAAACTGGTAACAATTTTCAGAAATATTTAGATCCTCTATGCGTAAACGTTGGTCAAAGTTAAGCTGATGTTGCTAGGCAACAGTTTGTTATGGTAACGTGAGACTACCAAATTCCTATAGCTGCATCTTTGCTCTATCCAACCATCATATTAGATCTTCAACGCCCATATTAGAACAGATAAAAAGGCCTATGTTGGGGTTAAGCACTCTCGACATTTCAGAAAAAAGCAAAAAATGTCAAACAAGTGAAATTAAAAAAATCTAATTCCTTCAATTTGCACCCAATTTCAAAACTGATTACACCAGCGTATTCAGCTGTAACGTAGCTCTCTAAATCAGGTGAACAAATTCTAACATTTTGACTGCTTCTATGCGTACAAGTTGGTCAAAGTTCAGCCACTGTTGCTAGGCAACGATTTGTTGTGATCACGTGAGGCTACCAAATTCCTACAGCCTCCTCTTTGCTCTGTCCAACCATCATATTAGATCTTCAAAGCGCATCACAGAACAGATAAAAAGACCTATGTTGGGGATAAGCACTCTCGACATTTCAGAAAAAAGCAAAAAATGTCAAACAAGTGAAATTAAAAAAATCTAATTCCTTCAATTTTCACCCAATTTCAAAACTAATTTCACCAGCGTATTCAACGGTAACGTAGCTCTCTAAATCTGGTGAATAAATTCTAATATTTTGACTGCTTCTATGCGTACAAGTTGGTCAAAGTTCAGCCACTGTTGCTAGGTAACGGTTTGTTGTGGTCACGTGAAACTACTAACTTTGTACAGCCCCATCTTTGCTCTATCCAACCATGAGATTAGATCTTCAGTGCCCATCTTAGAACATATCTAAATATCTGTTTAAAGTTAGGCACTCTCAAAGTGTAAAAACGGTAAAATCAAAAATTGATAACTCCGTCAATTTTCATCCAATTCCAAAACTAATTGCACCATAGTATTCAGCTGTCGAGTAGCTGTCTAGAAATGCTAAAAAAAAATTGTAGTTTCAAATTTAAAATTTTTAACATTGTCAATCAAGTTCATTGAAAAAAATATTTCTCCCTCACTTTTTAACCAATTTCAAATATAATTGCACCACCGTATTCCCTGATAACGTAGCTATCTACAACAGCTTTTAATTTTCTAATATATTTAGGGTAACCATGTGTAAATACTGGTCAAAGTTGATGAACTGTTGCTAGGCAACGATTTATTTAAATAACAAAACGCTACCAAATTCGTACTCTACTGTGATCGCTCTATTTGTACAATTAATAATACCTTTAGGAAGTTATCGTTAAATATAAATATTTTATGTTTCAAAATATTGATGTTTTTGACTTTTTTTTTCTTAAACCACATTTTCAAAATTAAATATCTCAGTCCATATATATAGTTTAGTAGATCGGATCATTAGTTAAGGTAGCTTGTCTATCCAGCTTGAAAATAGAATCAATTTGACATGATTTAGTTCAATATTGAAGGAACTAGAATTTTTGGCGTGAACCCCATTTTACCCCAAAAAGTGCCAAAATGATCATTTTTCTGCTATTTTCGGCACGTTTTGATGTGCATCTCGGAAACTTACCAAGGGACTTCCAAATATTTTTAGCTCAGCATGCTCAGCTAACTTGCCGCTTTCATATGGTACCACTCCCATCTCAATACGACTTCGGATAAAAGAGTTATGTATTTCAGTTGAACCATTTTTTGAAAACTGTATAGCTCCGTCAATTTGTGAGGGCAAGACAATCTGTTTATCAACTTAGGTAGCCTGTCTATCCAGCTTTAACATGATACCAAACTTATATAAATTGGTGCACTATTAAAGGAACTACAGCAGTTTCCCTGAACACCCTATTTCCCATATCACTTCCGGTTTGAGATTGAAGTAAAAAAGACCAAGTCCAAAACCGGAAGTCCTAAGAAAATCGAATTTTTTTTTTTTTTGCATTTCTTGGCATATCAGCCAATTTGAGAAATATGAAAAAAATATTTCCAAGTCTTTATGAATATATAATTTTCCTAACAAAATGTGAAATTTTATTTTTGCATTTCTTGGCATTTCAAGGCATTTTAAGTCATTTGAGACTATATTATTTTTCAAATTTTCGTGATTTTCAAATTGAGTTTCCATGGCAATAAAATGTTCAATCTCAAATCTGACTGGCTCATCGTTATCAGCTGGGCCACACCTTTCATATGGTACCACTCCCACCTCCACACGACTTTACATAAACTCTACAGAAAATGTCGCCATGTCGCGAAAAAAAATATTTCATCTGAAAGGCGACACCAAAGTAGTGTCCCATAGTGTCCCATACACTTGTACCACTTTTTATACACTTGTACCACTTTGTATACACTTGTACCAATATTTATACACTTGTACCATACACTTGTACCACTTTTTATACACTTGTACACTTTTTATACACTTGTACCACTTTTTTATACACTTGTACCGGTTTTTTATACACTTGTACCACATCAATCCTAGCCACAAACCTAACCCTACCCATCGGACGAGTTCACAGGTAAACGACGAGTTCTCACTCACCTAGAGCTAGGGTTCACAGGTAAACAAGAAGTGACCTGACCTGTGACCTGACCTGTGACCTGACCTGTACTTTACACCCGACGACGAACACATGCTGCAACATGGCAACGGCGAAATTGCAACGTGTGTCTACTACTGAAATTGTTGCACGCAATGTACATGTTTCAGCCACAGGCAGCCCAAGCTAATGATTGTACAAGAAATGTATGGGAATTTTTAGAAAAATCAGAAATTATTTATTATTTTTTAGGTAGAGAAAGGAGAGATCTGAGAAAAATCGTCTAAACAGGCTAAAATCGTTAGAAAACCAAAGATCAATCAACTTCACAACACACAGGTAATATTTCATGCCTTTATTGACCATTTCAGTACAGTTTCTGATTTTTCTAAAAATTCCCATACATTCCTTGTACAAATCATTAGCTTGGGCTGCCTGTGGACCGACCGCCTAACCGTGCAGCAGCGCGCGGAACACTTGAGATTTTCAAGTCCTGAATCAGGTGCTCGATTTTGTTTAGCTATTTAAAGCCGTTCTGTCCTTTACATTCAATCCTCCGTTTATGGGAATTTGTGATTATCTTAACGATCAGTGTAATTTTTTTGCCGTAATGCGTAAAGTATTCAATATGCCAACTTTAATTTCCGTTACATCTTCGCGTGCATGCATACGCGTCATGTTCTTTCTGTTGTATGCCGTCACCTTTCCCGTTACATATGCGCGTGCAACTCTACTGCACGTGCACTATTTATTTTCGTAAATTAATTGCCATTACATATATGCGCGTGCATCTCTTCGTATTTGATTATGGGCTTGTATCGCACGGCGGCCATGTTGAGTCCCAGGAGAATAAAAAACCTTTGTTTTCGTCTGGTAAACTCGTTCTGAAACCAACCAGTGCGAGGCTACCGGGGCCAAAACTATTGTTTTATCCAATATCGCCGAACTGCGATAACAGCCCATTGGGAGCTCCGCTCATAGGCTTGCCTATATATATATTAAAAGTTATGGAAAAATATCCCAAAACGAAATAATTGCGACTGTCATAGCTGTGTTCACAGTGTCGAGGAGCCCATTACCAGGAGCGTACCTATGTGATGGGTAGCGCCCACAGCGCGAAGTACTTAGCCTGCGTTGCGGCTCTGGAGTATCGGAGCGAAGCGAGCGGAGAATAGAGAGATTGGGGCGAGAGAAAAAAGAGAGGAGGGAGGGGGTGGAAGAGATGTTCTAGCTGTACTCCCAACTGGCCATGGGTTTGGAAAAGGTAGGATATTCCAAGCATTCAATAGCGTTAAAGACAACAAAAATGATGGCCGGGTTGTTGTTTTGGTTATTACTCCTTTGGCTGGTGTAGTGAAAGATCAATTGAACCAGTCTAAAACCCGAGGAACTACAGAAGTGCAACTTCAAATTGCTGTTTAGTTCTGCAGAAGAAGTAACGAAGAGCGAATTTCGCGATGAGCTGAAGAACCCTGCATCGGAACTCCACAAGCGTCTTGCTTGTATTCGGTCGTCGACGAATCGCACACGGTTGAAACATGGACCGGTGTGTTCGAGGAACAGGCTTGTGCTTCCGAAAATATGAGCTGCTTTGACGATTTCGTAACGCTGCGTGGATGGTTTTTAGCGCTTCTTTTGGCAGAACTTCGTTCCGATGTTATTGTGATCGGCAGTGTTCTTTTCAGACCGATACTTTGTAGGCACCTGCTAGAATCAAGCCTGGGCTCTATTTTCTTTCTGAAGGCTTGAACAGATTTTTGGTGGAAATATTTGAATTCCCAAACGCTACCTTAAAACATACATTATATATCCTGCAAAAGTCGTTGACATTTACAGGTTTGAGTTTAGGCCCTGTGTTCTCATGTTTTTTTCGGAGTTTCAGCTGACATTCTTCAACTTCGTATAATTTTTGTTTTGAATTTTATGCTCGAGTTGAGATTCCTTGAGATTCCACGTGAGTTTGGCAGCTATTAAACATGGTTTTCACTTTCGCCGCATGATGATTGGATGAATCGCTCCAATGACTTACTAATTTTATGCATTTTAATTAGTGGGTGGATACCAAAATAACCATGGCTAGCCGGCAGGCTCTTTCTTCCTCTTCTCCCCACCCCCTCCCCCCCCCCTCTTTTCTCTCTCGCCCCAATCCCCCTAATCTCCGCTCGCTTCGCTCCGATACTCCAGAGCCGCGACGCAGGCTACGAAGTTCTGATATGCGATTATGTTGTCTTTTGTTCCTCTTGCGCTTTAGTATTTTTAGCAGTTTGAACCGTGTTAATTACATTTTTTCAGTGCAGCCTGATTGGTTAAAACTGACGGCCTTTGTTTCTTCTCGCAGGAAACACAAAGCTAAAAATAGCTACATCATCTGTTCTGCTGTTGGACAGACCTAATCTAGGAGATGCACGCTCCTGATAATGGGCTCCTGCAGTGTCTTATTGGTTTATTAGGTCGAACTTTTTTCATTCTGTATACAAAAATACCCTTTAAAAAACCCTGCAAAATCTACGTGCATATTTTCCACCGTCTTTTCTTTTGGGTTAAGCTAGAAGTAACATAGTACAACATGTTGCAGTATTCAAAAGGATTCCCAATAGATATTGTGTAGGAAACAGTCACGTGCTGATATATCACTTCAATAACCAATGAATTGAGCTCATGATCCCATTGGAAAGGCTTGACTGGATGGCAAAAAAAAATCAAAACACTGTTTTAGGAGTATAGACAATCGATTGGAGGAGAAAAATAGCATTTACAAACAGGTTTTGCTAATAACACTACCGATCTTGTACAAGTGCTTTTACATAAATGAAGTCAGAGTTTTTGCCATCCACTATAAACCACGTAATTGCATTCCTGCCCATTGTTTTTTCTCCTACAGATCCAATAAAATTACCGTGTTATGCCACAGCAACATTTCAGTATCGTTGCGACAGGAGTGCGTTCCTACACTTTACCTTCTTACAAGTTAACAAATCTATCACTCACCACATCGACGATTTGAACCAACTTGAGCTCGAAGAACACCCTTAACTGGTCCTCGTTGTTGAGCACAGGACGCACTTCACGATCATAGGACGAGGAGTAGATTAGATCTTGCAGTAGACGATGTTCGGCAGACTTGGCAATTTTCCCGTCGGGACCCCTCAGTGCTGAAGAAGATATACAGACAACTGCTTGAAATTGATTGAGTTAGCACGGTTTCATGTTTTTTTATTCCCACCAAAAATTCAAATTCTCAATTTCAGACAAAATGGTTTCCAATTTTCTTCAGAGATAAAGGACAACATGCACAAAGAACAAGTGAGTGATCCTATTTTAATCAGTTTCATACGAGAAACCCTGTACATTCACAATAATTTCATGTCGACCGTGGAAAAGAGCGTGGGTGCATCATTTATTTAGGCGCTTGGCTTTAGGAAGGGGAACACAAAGAGAATATCCAAAACGCATCGTTTTGGTGCACAAAACAGCGCGTTCACATTTGGGCTTTCAAGATCTCCTGTAAAGAGCCAAAAAAAAACTAGAACGGCGAGGAGAAAGTGTGTGCTGTAGCCTTCTGTGTAAGAACCTCTAAATATACATCAAGAATGCTCAAGATAATATCTTAATTTCTCTTGGTGGTGGTCCTATGATTAAAATGTGTGGAACGAACAAAACAACGGTTATGGGGGATGAGTTGAGGGAGATAACATCCTTCTTTCATTTCCCTTTTGTCCGCTCCCCGCATTTCTAGACACAGAGATCCCAGCACACACAACACTGGAGATTCCAATCACTCACGAGAAGGCTCGTGCTTTATCCACATTTTCCCTTCAAATGTCGAATAAGAAGCTGACTTACGTGTAGCAGTAGGTGGTACTGTACTGGTGGTTGTAGAGACTACTGTGGGAGTGGTTGTAGTTGTTGGAGTTTCCGTCATGGCAACGGGAACTTCTGCAAAGAACAAGAAAAGTTAAGCTCAGTCCTCACTAGCGACATATAAAGCATAAGCATAAGAACATACGCATGCGTATTAAACATCTCTGGCTAAATTTTGTCACCACCCAACCTCGTTCCCAGGGGTCTTTACGCGCCTAATCCAAGATGGTGTCGAAAGTACCCCTGGTACAGGCTGGTGGGATTCGGCCGCTGATTGTCTAGAAGCTTCGTGCGCGTTAGCCTGAGAAAACAGCCGACTCTTATCGCGCGATAAGAGTCGGCTGTTTGCTCAAGCTATGTGCGCGCTCAAATTGGAGAATTTCGAATAGCGCGTGCATTTTTGATTTAAAAAATAAACTGTTGATGTCGTCTTTCGCATTGCGCGTTCCAAATTCGTTGAAAACAACTACGAATTCATCAGAACTTAGCGTTTTTGCCTTTTTTAATACTCACTTCGCAACTGGATACAAGTAGAACAATTTCTTATGCTTATGTCGCTGCTGTCCTCGCTACCTTATGTTTATGCTTATGCTTATGTCGCTGCTGTCCTCGCTACCTTATGCTTATGCTTATGTCGTGCGTGTCCTCACTACCTTATGTTTATGCTTATGCTTATGTCGCTGCTGTCCTCGCTACCTTATGTTTATGCTTATGCTTATGTCGCTGCTGTCCTCGCTACCTTATGTTTATACTTATGTCGTGCGTGTCCTCACTACCTTATGCTTATGCTTATGCTTATGTCGTGCGTGTCCTCACTACCTTATGCTTATGCTTATGTTGTGCGTGTCCTCACTACCTTATGTTTATGCTTATGTCGTGCGTGTCCTCACTACCTTATGTTTATGCTTATGTCGTGCGTGTCCTCACTACCTTATGCTTATGTTTATGCTTATGTCGTGCGTGTCCTCACTACCTTATGTTTATGCTTATGTCGTGCGTGTCCTCACTACCTTATGTTTATGCTTATGTCGTGCGTGTCCTCACTACCTTATGCTTATGCTTATGTCGTGCGTGTCCTCACTACCTTATGCTTATGCTTATGCTTATGTCGTGCGTGTCCTCACTACCTTATGTTTATGCTTATGTCGTGCGTGTCCTCACTACCTTATGTTTATGCTTATGTCGTGCGTGTCCTCACTACCTTATGCTTATGCTTATGTCGTGCGTGTCCTCACTACCTTATGCTTATGTCGCTGCTGTCCTCACTACCTTATGCTTATGCTTATGTCGTGCGTGTCCTCACTACCTTATGCTTATGCTTATGTCGTGCGTGTCCTCACTACCTTATGCTTATGCTTATGTCGTGCGTGTCCTCACTACCTTATGCTTATGCTTATGCTTATGTCGCTGCTGTCCTCACTACCTTATGCTTATGCTTATGTCGTGCGTGTCCTCACTACCTTATGCTTATGTCGCTGCTGTCCTCACTACCTTATGCTTATGCTTATGTCGTGCGTGTCCTCACTACCTTATGCTTATGCTTATGTCGTGCGTGTCCTCACTACCTTATGCTTATGCTTATGTCGTGCGTGTCCTCACTACCTTATGCTTATGTCGCTGCTGTCCTCACTACCTTATGCTTATGCTTATGTCGTGCGTGTCCTCACTACCTTATGCTTATGCTTATGTCGTGCGTGTCCTCACTACCTTATGCTTATGCTTATGTCGTGCGTGTCCTCACTACCTTATGCTTATGCTTATGCTTATGTCGCTGCTGTCCTCACTACCTTATGCTTATGCTTATGTCGTGCGTGTCCTCACTACCTTATGCTTATGTCGCTGCTGTCCTCACTACCTTATGCTTATGCTTATGTCGTGCGTGTCCTCACTACCTTATGCTTATGCTTATGTCGTGCGTGTCCTCACTACCTTATGCTTATGCTTATGTCGCTGCTGTCCTCACTACCTTATGCTTATGCTTATGCTTATGTCGTGCGTGTCCTCACTACCTTATGCTTATGCTTATGTCGTGCGTGTCCTCATTACCTTATGCTTATGCTTATGTCGTGCGTGTCCTCACTACCTTATGCTTATGCTTATGTCGTGCGTGTCCTCACTACCTTATGCTTATGCTTATGTCGCTGCTGTCCTCACTACCTTATGCTTATGCTTATGCTTATGTCGTGCGTGTCCTCACTACCTTATGCTTATGCTTATGTCGTGCGTGTCCTCACTACCTTATGCTTATGCTTATGTCGTGCGTGTCCTCACTACCTTATGCTTATGTCGCTGCTGTCCTCACTACCTTATGTTTATGCTTATGTCGTGCGTGTCCTCACTACCTTATGTTTATGCTTATGTCGTGCGTGTCCTCACTAGGAAAAACAGCGACACAAGCTAAGGCAACGCACTCCTTGATTATGACATAATGAGCAAATAATCTACTTGGAGCACTTGATCTCGACTGACCAATCATTACACTCGGTTTTCAAGATTAACATACTCGGGATTTCCGGAAATTCTCGAAGAGATTTCGATGTTCGGTATACATCAAATCTCAATCCGCATACGCGACCACAGGAAAACCAAGCGGGAAGTCCAAATGCACTCAATCAGAAGCCGCATGCACGAAGTTCGGTGCTTCGCGCCTGAGGCAATAAACGTCCGGCTTACCTTTCCATTTCATCGCTACAACAACAGACCTCAAGTCATCGTTGTATGGTAGAGGCGCTATCTCACAAGACAACTCACTGAAGCACTTCACAAGGTAGCAGATTTCTCCCAGGATGTACGCCCTGTCCCCTTGACCTAATTTGCACACCTTATTAACACAGTCCTGTACATGCTTCACCTCGCCTAGTTTTGAGTAGTCTCCAGCCACTATCCCTTTGCTTAGCGTGACGTTGTTTTGGGGAGTCCCGGGAAGACATTGGCGACGAACATCTAGGAACAAGAAAGATGTTTGATCAAAATAGGTCCTTTGCAGGATACAGTAACGTGCTGATATAATACTTCATTAACGAATGAATTGCGCTGGTGTTCCCATGGGAAAGGCTTTACTGCATGGCAAACAAACTTCAAAACGCAGTTTTAGGAAGATCGACAATCGATTGGAGGTGGAAAATAGCATTTACTAACAGGTTTTGCTACTATGAACACTACCGATCTCGTACAAATGCGTTTAAATAAATGAAGTCAGACCTTTTCGCTATGTAGTACAACCCTGTAACAATTCCTGCAAAGGGCCATTACATATTTAAAACAAATTAACTTCAGATTTCTCGCATTCTGATTGGCTCTGATCAATAAGAGGACAGACAATGATGCTGACGTGAGATGATATCAATTTGGTCTGTGTCGACTATGATATGAAATTCCGAACTTGAAAGCATAAAAACAATAGCGATATAACTTAGTATTGTTTTTAGTATTCCCAGAAGGTATGTAACATAACTACACCCTCGCAAAGCATGACGGTCGACAGAAAATCTTTAAAACTGTCCCATAAAATATCTCCTTATTTTTAACTCAAAGCCCTGCCGGCTTAACGACAAGTCGCATACATTTTCAATTGTCTATACTTTTTTAACCATAGTTTACGCCGTAAGCTGTCTAAAACATTGCAGTGAAACAACTCGAACAGAAAAAAATGCATGCGATATGTTAAATGGACTCCCACATTCTGGATCTTCGATCATTGTTCCGATTATGTTGAATTGGAATCGAGTGATGGCATTTTTAAGGGAGAGGATTATAATTCGGACACAGGGGGACCACACCAAAACCAGACTTTTCAGCTAAAACACACTATTTCGGTTTGGGAATGTTCCTCTGTCCTATCCCTATGTCTTATGCCGTTTGTCCTACGTGCGCTCTCCTTGACTTTAAAATCTTTACTGAAAAATTAAAGTTTAATCTTTTGCCTCTAGGAAGGTATGCTATAAATGTCTCATTCATATATTTTCTGCATTCGACGCGCAACTCACATGTTGATATTTATGGAGGGAGGAAAACCGGAGAACCCGGAGAAAAACACTCGGAGCATGGTGAGAATCAACAAAATCAACTCACATATGACGTCACGTCAAGGAATCGATCTTGGGCCACAGTGATGAGAGGCGAGCGGTTTTACGCGCTGCGCCACACAGCTTCCCAGATATCTATACTCTATACTCTATACTCTATACTCTGTAATCCATACTCTGTACTCTACACCAAGAGACCATCACCTAAGAGAACCGATCCCCATACTAGCCTCTCTCCCCATGATAGTCAGCGCCGATTTATGTTTAGCTTGCATAAATTAGTTGGTACGGAAGCCCACAAGTGCATACCGAATTCCAAAAGCTCACACCGAATTCCAAAAGCTCACACCGAATTCCAAAAGCTCACACCGAATTCCAAAAGCTCACACCGAATTCCAATAGCTCACACCGAATTCCAATAGCTCACACCGAATTCCAAAAGCTCTATACAGCACTATACATCGCTATACAGCCCTATCAGGAGCACTATATAGCACTAATTTCGCAAAATCGTGGTCAAAAGTCGATGCTGCTTGCTTGCTATAAACTGAACGTTTCTAAAATTATTGGCATGAAATAGAGCAAATAATCCGGTCACTTCCCTAGGTACGTTATCTAGCTATACATGAATATGAACTACAGGGAACGAGTATTTATAAGGTAAGCGAAGTTTCAATAACGATACGGGACTGTTTAATAATTTATTCTAATTTTTGGAAGACTTTCCATGCTCGCTCCGGCTACAAACTGAACGGAATACGGCTTCATTTCCTTTGATAGTTTCACGAAATTCAGGTCACTCCAGTTTCTTTTCACGGCTTCCAGGTCACATCCGAATTTCTTACGGGTCTTGCTTAATACAGCCTACAGTTTCCCAGTCAAATCCAAACGGCAATATTTTTAACGGGTTTTCAAATTACACTCCGTAGCTTATATTAAATTCAAAGTTCATTTTCTCGAGTCTTCAAGTCAGATCAGGTCAGATCCGTCCCATACCCGTCCGGGTAGTAAGTTTAGGGAGCAACACATAATTCAGAGCCAGTTTGGAAGCTTCGCATCCATCGCCCCTCTTTCTTTGTTGAAATCAAGGTTGAATTCATAAGATGGAGCGATGAAAATCCGTGAGGAGCTGGAATCGAATCTTAAAATAGCATCGTGACGTCCACTAAGCCAAAAATAGATTGGCGCAGACTATCATAGGGTACGAGATCAGTTCTCTTAGGTGATGGTCTCTTGTCTATACTCTATACAGTACAGCGCCAGAAAAGTCGAATCAAATGGGGCGGGACTTAATACGATAATTTTATAGGGCATCAACCTCTAAACTCGCTAAATAGAACACCTTTTCCGTAAAAAAAAACCACAGCATTCAAATAACTACTAATCTTTATTTCTTGAGCATATTTAGAGCAAAATATCGCTAAAGGTTCATTCATGAAGTAGCGAAAGGGGAGAAAATGCTTTGTTTTTTACCAACTCTGTCGCTAGTTTGCAGGTCTTCTGGCAAGTTCTTTGAACCTTGATTTGGCTTGGGGGATATTAGCGTGCGCGAAGGTATTGAACTTTGAAAACTATAGCGCCATACAGTCTCGTACCAAGAGCTCTATCACCATGAGAGAGCTCTGGTAACAGCCATTTGTTGGTCTTTGTTCATTGGCTGAAATATTAACGCATGCGTAGGAAGGATTCGCAATACTCAAGTGTGATTGAGTAATTTGCACTTGTCATGTAAATACGAAAAGTGCGCGCATAGAACCGAGACGAGATGAAAACTGTTTTCTCAAGAAATTAGGTGTTAGTTGTTCCTTTTCTTCGCCTCTTATGTATCGTCTTTTCCCGTATATTTTCGTTTTATAGTGCAAGAACGGGCTTTCCTAAGAGAACTGATCTCCGATGGAAATAAAATGATATGCTTTCCTCTACAGTTTATTGTTTTCAAGTTCTATTTTTGCAGACAATGGGGGAAATGGCGGCTACTTGCATTCTCACGTGCAGCTAGGGAATTTTGCAATAATTAATTAATACCTTTGTTTTGCGGCATCGTCTTGTTGCAAAAGGTTCCTTTTTGAATTTTAAACAAAATAGAATTACCAATTGAAATTTATTTACGCGTGTAATCTTCTAGCCGACCAAGGAGAGGGTCTGCCAATGCAATCGGGGACACGAATTCTACAGTCGAATTGAAATACTGGTTTTGCCGACGGGATAAGAAAAATCTCTAATTTACCATCGTACGAGACTGAGCGCCATACAATTACTGTAAAGTTGGGAACTCCACAGAGGGCAAACATTTCTAAGTGCCACACTTCAACTGCGCGATAATACTCTATAGATGGTTTGCACTCAATCCCCAGAGATTCAAATGACAAAGGGCATGGCGGCCATGTTGGTGTACAGAACAAACGAAGCTAACGAAGAATCTATTGTTAACTGTACACCAACATGGCGGCTATGACGTCACGTGCAAAGGGTCTATACTCCGTACTCTTTCATGCTCTATACTTTAGTGTATACTCTAGTTATTAATGATTGTTTCACGGATTAATTGCGCTCTAGCTCTCTCTCACTAGGAATACAATTGGACTACTATAGGTTGAAAGTACTTTCCGTCTCTACTTACTTTGCGCGTTTGTTGTAACCAGCCCAATACAGATCCCAAGAAAGAGAACTGGAAACAGCGTCTTCTTTGTCATATTAAATCTGTGAACTAAATAAAATACGTTAGCATTCCGGAATTCGTTATATTATTTATTTCACCTATTTAATTATTTGGTGTAATGTCACTATAGTATCCTTTATAGTAGACTACAGCTGAAAATAGCTTTTATAACACCTTTTTTTATATGATTTATTTATGTATTTATCTATCTATCTATTTATTTATTCATTTATTTACTTTCTTGTAATTTTGTGTGTTATCGTGTTTTTTTTATATCGGTTGTATGCAACAAGCTTTACCGATTAAATAAAATGGCACTCTGGAATTCCGGCTCATTCGCAACTTAGTAACTAGACAACAGTTCTTTCATTCTCATGCACAGACCATGTTGGCTAAAAAACAATAGATTTTGCGCATCCACGATCATATATATCACTTACTTCAGTAACGAATGAATTGCGTTCGTGATCCCATGGGAAAGGCTTTACTGGATGGCAAACAATCTTCAAAAACGTAGTTTTAGAAAGATCGACAATCGACTGATTGGAGGTGGAAAATAGCATTTACAAACAGGTTTTGCTAATAACACTTCTGATCTCGTAGTAGTGCCTTTAAATAACTGAAGTCAGATATGTTCCCCATCCAGAACGACAACGTGATTGTTCCGGCCTTCAAAAAGCCTATTCAAAACACTTTTATGCTTCTATTTTACAAGTTTGACCATTGTTTCCGTCATCGAAACAATGACCAGACTAGTAAATTAAGTGCACCTGAAAACGTTTAATTGAATAGACCGATTTAGCCTGTACATTTGTTGTCGCAATTCAGATCATGTGACAGCTCTCCAGAGGATTCGGCGCTTTGTTTTCCAATTAGAGAAATTCATAAATTTCCTCTTGGGATACAGAAAAACAAGAAAACATTACTCAAGGGAAAAGTCAGGTGACCTGAATTGGGACAACAAATGTACAAGCTAAATCGGTCAATTGGCCGAAACGTTACCCAGTGACCTGAATTGGGACAACAAATGCACAAGTTAAATAGACCGAGTTAGCTTGACATTTGTTATCCCAATTCAGATCATGTGACAGCTCTCCGGAGGATTCAGTGCTTTGTTTTCCAATTAGAGAAATTTGTATATTTCCTCTTGGGATACAGAAAAACAAGAAAACATTACTCAAGGGAAAAGTCAGGTGACCTGAATTGGGACAACAAATGTACAAGCTAAATCGGTCAATTGGCCCCAGTCTCGCACTGAGCAGTTTCAGAACGAGATTAGACAAAGGGTTTTTTATTCTTCTGGGATTCAACTTGACCATAGCATGTAGAGTGATATAAAGTACGGGCAAACGAGGAACATTGTTAAGGAAACTTTTGTGAATTTCTGTGTTTCACAAAATGTCCACAATCATATGTTGCGAAAGCAAATTAGTCTAAAACAATGTCTACTCGCTGTTTCCGACTGGTTTTGTAAAATCGTGCTAACTTATTTTTGTTTCACGGGTTAAATAAAATCACTCCGAGCAAATAGCTATCACTTAACTAATTGCTAGTACTGGTGCAACGCCATAATTACTTTATTGTTGACCGAGAATCCTTTGTGACATTTTACATAAAGTAACACTTTGAGCAGACGTTTTGCCATAAAGCGTTTGCTTCATGGCTTATACATGTATGCACTTTAAGATAACCCTAAGGACCCACCTCATAATTGTATTTCTTATTATGCCTTATTACTCTACATTTCCATCATCTTATGAGAAAATAATATTGTTGTTGTTAGTAATACCATTTTCTCAGGTATGCGCGCGCAATATTGGCCCGCCAAATCGCTTTTTGAATAGCCGCCAATTTTTTAACAATAGCTGATAATTTGAATAACAAAGGCTGTCGCATCAGAACGAGTCTAACAAAAGCTAACAAAACTCACGGCCCGCCAAGAAATACTTCATGTAGATAGCTTGGATTTAGACTGGTATGTAATCAACTAAAGTCGATTGAGATATGCTAACCGCCGTGGAAAGCGAGTAGCAGCTGACGTTTCGAGCGTTAGCCCTTCGTCAGAGCAAAAAAGCTTGGATTTAGTATTGGTTGAAATAATAGGGAGGGTTATAGGAAACCACTACGTGATTCCCACGTGAAGTATTTACCGGCCGTCAAGCCTGTTGCGTGCGCATACTTGAGAAAATGGTCTATTAATTTGTGCAGTGTGATTACACATATAGCAAATATCGAATTGACAATTTCATCTGTTATATTAAGAAATTAATTACCAAAATGTACGAGCATCGAATATATTCACTAATCGCTATAATCAATAGAATGTCATCGTTTTCATCCAAGCTTCGTATCTCGAATAAAATGAAGTGAGAACGTAACATTACTTGCTAAAAAAAAAACAGAATTAAAGCTATTTCTTCATAAGCGTGATTGTCCATTGACTCTATCTGCGCTTGCTTCCACAATATATCTAAAATACTTCAGTATAAACCAAGCGTTTCATTCTTAATATTATAATATCTTCAATGCCGCTTGTTAAACACAAAATGCACTAAAGCAAGAAAATGAAAACGAGTTTGCATTGCTACTTACCCTCCAACTAAAACATTTGAAGACCATAGAATTCTTGTCCAATCGAATTACATAAAAAATACCTCGATACAAAGAGAAGAAAGGGACAGAAGTATTAACTTTGGCTCAATTGGTGCAATAAAATATTAAAAATTTCTGACAAAACAACCTCGAACGTCGTCTACCTGTTGCAGAAGCTATTTTATTGGTCGAGGAAGCAAAACATCTTAAAATCGGACAAGTTAATTTCCCACTAAATCTTTTAATTAATTTAATTATACAAAATGCCATTGATATGCCCTTGTTATGCCCTTGTTAAGATACACGAGCTGATTTTCATGTAAAAAGCATAGAAATATAAGCGAATCATTATAACATTATCCTATAAAAAAAAATCCTAATTTGGACAAGTTATTTCGTAGTTTCTAACTTTTCATTTTGCATATTTTGTCCGTTTCTCTCTGCATTTTATTTTATATGGACGCCAAACTTACGAACATATAGAAAACAAGAACATAAGATGTTGTCTATATATTCTACAAAACCGATTAAGTTGATCCTGAATTAAGGGTGAATCATTAGTTTGATTTGCTAACTTTGTGACTACCGGTTAAATTTGTCTGTAAATTTTCCCGCGGACTTTGAGTCCAGACAGTGTTTATAGAGAGAAATGCATGGAAAACTGAAAACACGATTGCACGCTTCCCAGCACAGATACATCCCTCAAATTTTGATCAGTTAATCTTTTACCTGGTATCTCAAGGTTACAGTATATATCAGAAATTCGATTTTACGGAAATTATTTGGCAACGGATTCCCATACAAACACCGATTGTATTTCGCGCCATGTTTGCACCCCTTTCAAAATGTCGGAATTAACCGCAAACTGGTCTATTGTTTAGGATTATCATGTCATACCGTCTGCATGGTCATTCGGAAGAGTATATTGTTACTGTATTGTCATGAGAGTTTAACCATGGATAAATAAAGGCTGATTTCTCAAATACAAGTCGAATACATCTTACAGACTTTTCCACAGCCTCACTTGAACACACATTTTTAAGCAGGCCACAAGGAAACGATATTATATTCGTTGTATAGCACAATTAACAATTATTTCCCGATGCGGCGAGTTAAACATCCACAGGTAGTCACCGACACTGAGGAAAATAATTATCGTTTTAGTATATACCGCACAAGTAAAATAGCATAGTGGCGAAATATTCTAAAAGCTATTCACCGAGATTGAAGAGAATAATTGTTTTAGTATATATACCAAAGAATTAAAAGATTGTTGAAAAATATTCCCGCTTTATTCCGAAACAAGACAATTTTCACGCACGGCGCTTATACGGCAAATTCGACTCCAGGAAAAGGAGATCAAAGCACACGAGCTTGAAGTGCTTACAGTTCTAAAAGTGCCGTAAACTTGTCAAAGTTGTTTACTTAATTTTGGAGACGTCCTGGACTTTTTAAAACTTTCCTATCTGAACAGCTGGCAAAAACAAAATGGCCGACATTATCCCATGTTTTCGGAGCTGAATATGGCTCGTTCATCCCATGACTGCGAATCGAGTTGGTAAATACTAATGTCGGATATTCCGCCGAGTTTGAGTAGCCAATCAGAGCGCGCGAAAAGAACTATTCACTTGTGTGGTATATACTAAAACTATATGTTTCAGGAATTTATATATACTATACTGCATATATAGCATAGAGATAGCAATGTTTGCATTAAAAACGTGAAACTGACAAAAAAGTGTCAGTGACAGACAAAACAAACAAGACAAAACGTGTTTAATAGCGTTTATTATATAAACTTGCAAATAACGCACGTAGTATGCACAAAAATGCAATAAATACGAGACCGTATTAAAATAAAATAAATAAATATAGGCTATGTATTTCAGCATAGCTGGCGGAGGCCTGCTTTCAACTCCACACACACTCCCCACTACATTCATATATTACATATATTATTTTTTTACACTGACGCATAGTTAGTACTCTCAAACTCACATGTTCATTTTTTGGGGTGAGTAAAAATAAAATGGCTTCCCGGTTGCTGGTAGTAGCTCTATAATAAACAACGGATGTGTGTTTTTACTCGTCATTCGCATTTTGGCTCGCCTAAAGGCAACCTCTGTATATATTACTCTATTGTCGATTTCACTGGATAAGTGCATTAATTCTAACACATAAACAGAGTGTTTAGTAAGTATTTATTTCTGCCGAGGAACTGAGCAAAATAAAGCAATTGACATTCTGTCTAAAAGTTCTATTTGATTTAGTGTGTTTTGAAACGGTTGTACGCGTCAAATGCTACCAGTCAACGGTGTCAACAAATATCAAATATTAATCTTTATTTAAATATTTGTCTTAATATTTCTTACTTTTATGGATACAGTAACAACGTCAGAAAGGCTGATTATACGGTAATGGTTGATCAGTATATTTAACAATTATTCACCGAAGTGGATGAATGGTGGTGGATATTTACCGAGCCGCTTCACCAACACTGAACCGATCAAATTAAAAATGCGTTGTGGTTATGAATTAAAATATGAACATTAGCGAGAGAGCAGGTACTTCACCACATCTTTCAAGTCAACGCCAAAGTCAATCAAGAAACCAAGCGGACTTTTCTTGATGTTTAGAAGCTTGTTAGTTAAGACGACGTGTACTCGCCTCGTAAATGAGTCAGCACACCTCACTGAAGTATTCACGGCTGAACACGATATAAAAGGGTGAATCTGGGAATTACGAGAACTACGAAGCCGGGAATTACGTGGAATATTGGAGTTCTAAGGCTACAAGAGCACAGTCAATGGGAGAGATTTGCAAAGTGAAGCGGAGATACTCAAAACAACGGGACTAGATGCCAAAAACGAATCCGCAAAAGAAGCAAGTTCCCATTCAACGGCGAACTGTTAGGAGTGTTTGAGTCACGCAGTGAAAGGCGCAAAGAAACTGTTTTCAACTTTTTTCTACCAGAGCTTTCGATTCTTTACAAGAAAGGCTGACAGAAAGCCATTGACTTAAGACTTAAATTAATAAGGCTTAAAACAGGTCGGAGTAAAACTCGACGTACCCTAAGTGTCAAATGAGATTATAGTACTTTAGCCGACGTCCGACATGGAATTTCGCAAAAGTGTCACGACGTCTGGAAGTAAAATAGAACTGAAGGATGTAACCTCAAGACTAGAGGAGATAAAGCTAATGTTGACAGAAATGGAGATAGAAGTGCAATATCTCAAACACGGTTATTGTGGCATGAAGGAACGGGTACGTGTTCTTGAAATGGCATCGAAAAATCATGGCATAGGCAAAACTCGAAACAAAGCATGACAGTTTTATAGTTTCCACGAAAACAATACATGTTAGAGCACTTTTTTAGAGAGGTTTTGTTGCTACATCTTGCTATTTCATAAAAAAAAATCTCGCTCTTTCAGAACAGAAATTATACTCAGTGGTCATTTCTGGTAAAGTGAAAATATGTTTTTTGACGGCGTTACAGCCATATACATATGATGTGCACATTAAAACATCGTTTGACAAAAATAAACTGTTTTTATTCATTTAGTACTTACAGTTTAATCGCAAGGCTAAGAAAACCACGAATAATTTAATATTTCACTGTTTAAATGCAACGAATTCACATACAAACAGAAATTAGTTTTAAATTAAAAATAAAACATATCCATCTGATAATTATGTCAGTGAGTCTTTTCCTGAGCTGAGGGGATTCTCGTAGAGCTGTGACGACAACCAAGGTTGGATCTTAACGTACTTTATTACTGGTCTCAATGACTGGCAACTTACAAGAGTATTGACTGGCCATGACGAATCATGGACTCAGGCCATGACTTCTGCTTTCTTCGACTATGTTACAAGATATTCGTTCTGTATTTATGTCATTTACAAACAATAGTTATTGAGAACCAAACAGGTGTCTTTACATGGACTCCTATTGTAAGTTGTGGCCCAAACAAAGCAAAACTGACCTTGAAAGAAAACTGTTCCAGACGATCGACAACATAAATAAGATATGTCAAAGGTGAAACTAGAAATCAAATATCATAGTTTGAGCGTAAATAGAGGATATTACATGGCCGCGCGGAGATACCGATTTTATCTTCAAGTGTTGATGAAATATCATACGAGTGAGTGCAGCGAACGAGTAAGATACTCATCAACACGAGAAGATAAAATCGGTATCTCCAAGCGGCCATGTAATGTTCTGTTTAATACTGATATAATTATTGATGAAATACTAGTTTCAATCTCTTACTAAAAAGGCTAGAAATCTTTGAAATCGAGTCATATTTTCAAAAGTGATATCTTCACGTGTGAAGATATCATTTATATCTTCACGTGTGAAGATATCACTTATTAGAAAGAAATATACACTGGTATTTCATCGAAAATTATATGTTAAAACATTATACGAGTCTTTAGATATGTTCCATAGAAATTCAACTTGAAGTTGCATTGACGGAAAGTTCAATGGATTTGGTACCTGACAAAGTACGGAACTGTAATTAGGAATACTCAAATCTTGTTGTCGGGATCGCTTGGTACCGATAGCTTAAGATATAATCAATACTTAATTAGTTCCCTGTAACAAACAGGTTGTTTTTGAAAATGAGTTCTATTCAATGTTGTCAATGGATCGAAAGCGACCTTAGTAAATACAGGATCGTGACCAAACGAGTTTAACAAAAGAACGATTTAATTAAAGTAACTCAACTTTGGATGCATTGAGCGTGGGCTAAAACTAGAACTTGTTAATTTATTATATGTTTCTCCTAGAGTAGGATTTTGTCTAAAATCGTAAGATCCTTTTCCTTAACAATTACAGAATAAAGCGAGCGTATGAAACAATAGTTTGTTCTATCTATACTATTTTAACATTGAGACTTTTTATATCAGTTATGCAGTTTTTCCAGAAATTTCAGTAGCCTAACCTCTCGGTTAGGAATTTTCTTTATTTATTTCATTCTGCATCTTCCACTAACAATTAAACAATTTATTAGTCCTGATCCAATTAAATTACAGATATTTGGCAAAGCTATGGGGCGAGATTTCGCAAGAGTGGGAAAGAATACAGCAGGACAGTAGCTGTGTCATAACCGTTTTAATTACCGTAACTCTGTTATTTGATTAGATTAGAAGGTCAAAAACAATATGGGAAGCAAGAGAGCATAAGTAAGAGAGGGGATCTCCGGTTACCGAAACTATATAGTATTCGACATTATCATCGCACACCGCGTGCGCGGGCTACCAATTCTTTTACTTATGCTCTCTTGGCCTGGGGGAAGCCATTTCAATGTCACATCTTTATGGTAACCGTGCCGTAAGTCACTGCCGTACCTAGAGCAGATTTCGTATAAGTGGGACAAACTGCGGCATGTCCGTTACCGTGCTGTACCGTACTTCTGTAATTTGATTGGATCAGCAGGACATAAACAATGGGAAACCATTTCAATGTCACGGCATGCCGCACGGTAACCGTGCTGTAGTCAGTGCTGTGGTTTGTCCAACGATCCTCTCCCCAGGGGAGGCTTTGGAGAAACAACACCCCAACGGCTGAAACCGAGCCTATGCTGTAAACCAGCCCCGGCTGATATGAAACCCGCTCTAGTATGGATACAGTACAGCTACTGTATTTTCCCCCACTCCCGGTTAGCTCCCGGTTAGCTCAGTGGTTAAGCTCCCGTCTGTTGAGCGGGAGGTCGCGGGTTCAAGGCCGGCCGGACCAACACTCAGGGTCTTAAAATAACTGAGTAGAAGGTGCTGCCTTTGTGAAACAACTGCAAATGGTAAGACCTTCTCGGATAAGGACGTAAAATCGTAGGATTAGTGTCCCCAATTAGTTGCAAAGCTAAATACATTTGACACTTAAATAAAGTTACTTACTTACTTACTTTACTAATACGAAATCTGATGCTTGAATGAAAGGGCCTATACCTGCTTACATAGAACATATCCTATTCAGGCCACGAAGAGCTCCAGCACATCCGCAATAAGGTCCGCTACTCTTGCTACATAGACCCCGCCCTCATATGACGTCACGGCCAGTCGACTGAAGCCATCAGATGAACCGTGAGAAAAGGCACAACTTAGCAACTGTGCCTTGGGGTCCAGGCTGGAGTCCAGGTTTTTGAACGCCTTCAGCTCATAGCCTGATTTAGGATCCCAAAATCTAGAATTGATTTCATAATGGTTAGCGTTAGATATAGACTTCTTTGTTAAGAATGAAAAGGCCGAAGACTACAGCAAAGCTGATATACAACGTAAAATTCTAACACAGAGCACTACGGTTAGCTAGGCCTGACACGAAAAGCGCTCGGACTAGATTGCAGCCAGACAGCTGTTTCGTTCTTATTAGAACTCGTCAGTATGGCATAGCAAACAGTACGCGGGCTTCGGTGCCAATGCACTACCGACCCGGACTGCGCTAAAGAAGCATCTAGTTACGAGCTCACAGAAAGGCTTGGTTATCGGGTCACACGTCATTACGTGTGGCGAAAAGCCAAAAACCAAGCAAATCTGAACTAAACGTGTCAGTGCTTTGCGAAATATATAGTTATGCTGGCCAGACCAGCTTTGAAAATGATGACAATAGCAGGGATAATCGGATCTATATAAGACCTACGGTACAAAAATCCATAATAGAAAATATATAAGCAAATACCGTGAACAAAACTTCTTTGTTGTCTAATTTTACACTCTATAGACTATACCGATCACGTTATATTTTTTCATACACTTTGCCTGAAGTCAGTGAATAGTATGTTACACTCAACAGTGGAAATCCGCATATTCTATTTGACCAATGCAGTTTATATAGTAGTTGAATGCATTTGTTTTTGCCACGTTTGCGTAGTTTTTACGCTATTTCTCTTTGGGATTGTATGTTATGTTTAATTCGATTCATTTAATTTGCAGTTGAGAGTTCGCTTAGTTTATTAGAATTTTCCTGGAATTTTTCATGGCTTTCATAAGGAAAAATTGGTGGAGGACGATTTTCTTTGTTTTGAGTAAATAGGAAAAAAGAAGGTTTTATGATGAATTAAAATTGAGGGTTTTGGTTAATAGATGGACACCAAATTTGTCTGCTATCAACCCGATGTGCTCTCGAGTGGATAGTCAAGTAATTAGGTGTGTACTAATTTCATTTTTCCTCTTTTTATTTCATCCTCCATTCTCAATCCTTTTGATACAAATTCAACTGTAACCCCCCCCCCCCCCCCAAGTTCAGTTTTAATATTTTAATCACTATGTAGCGCTTGCCCTACGTTACCATTTCGAAAATAAATTCCCATGTAAACGATGAGTTCTCACTCACCTTGGGCTAGGATGCACAGGTAAACATCGCCGGGTTCTCACTCACCGTACCGTAACTCTGTAATTTGATTGGATCAGCAGGACAAAAACAATAGAGCAACCATTTCAGTGTCACGGCATGCCGTACAGTATTACGTTCGTCCCACTCATGATAAGAAATCTGCTTTTAATGCCGTTTGCAGTTGAGTGAGAACTCATCGTTTACATGGGACGTCGTAGTTCTCGAATGGTTGAGTAAGTTTTATTGATTCGGAGTTGTGTTAGCTATAGTGCATTTAATCAGTTTAACTGCTTGGATTTTTATCTCGTTACTCCGTTACTCGTTAGGCCATCTCAATAAAATGTTTCGTTTACCACTGCCCTCTGGCTCGTGGTGGCGGGTCGGGGTCGGTCGGTCGGTCGGTAAAAAAAATTCCTTAGGGGATCTGGACCAAGTCTGCTTGAAGACGTAAAATAAATCATGTATTTCTCGACTACTTTTCCTCTACTAGTTGTGGATTGACAACTTGCACGAGTAAGACAAGAAACTAATACGTAAGAAGTGTAGTTAAACAATATTCTTACATATTTTTTATTTACTTTTTCCCAAAAATTGGGTAGGTCTTAAACCTTGCATTTTTGTTGTTGCTTTTCCAAAAAAAAGAAATGGGTCGGTCGGGCGATTGTAAACGAAACATTTTATTGGGATGGCCTTTAAACCCTTACCCTTGCAATAGCTGTCTTACCTTAGTGTTCTGTCACTTGAGCAAGACGCTAACAAGAGGCATTCTTGAATAACGGTGAATGCACATTTCCAGATGATGTTCGAGTGACCACGCATTAGGCAGAGTTGATCCCCTTTGATTGTGTCCCATACTCGGATTGTCAGATCAGCTGAGGACGACACCAAAACTCCATCATCCAGAGGAGAAAACACACAGGACGTTACCCGATTCTCGTGCCCAGTCAAGACCAGACACTCTACAGGTTTCTGGTAAAAATATTCCTTCCACAATCGAACAGTTTTGTCGCGAGAACAAGATGCAAGGATTGAGCCATCGAACGGTGAAAAACAAATGTCTTCTACGACATTTAAATGGCCTTTGAGTATTCGCAGAATTGTATCTTGAACGAAATCCCAAATAATGATTGTTCTATCAGATGAACAGGAAGCTATGGTTGTGTCACTTCCTGGATAAAACTTGCATGTCCACACAGTGTTCTTGTGCTTTTGCATCGAGGCTATCTCGGTTTTGTCCTCTAACCGCCAAACTCGCACACTTTTGTCACTTGAACAAGAGCACAAAACCGAGCTATCTGGATTGAATTCGCAGCTCCAGACAGTGCTCTCATGTCCTTGGAGTGTGTACAGATGCTTCGCTTCCACCACATCCCATACGATCACGGTTTCATCCCCGGAGCAAGTCGCGAGGAAATTGCCATCGGACGAAAAAGAGCAGCTCTCCACGAATATTTCGTGCGCTGAAAGGCGCATAAAAACGTCTTCTCGCCTTTTTAGATGTGGCCAAGGTAATCCTGTAAAAGTTTCCAAGATGCGCTTTTGGTTTTCTGATTCCATTGAACATGTCAAACTGATTTTCAGGGAGAAACGAGCTGTATCCAAGAAGCGGACCTTAGCAACGAAAAGTGATACTTTATGACGTCATGCTTGTTCAGCCAATCAGCTAGATATTCTAAATATCACGGAGAACCAATCAAATTGGTACTGCGATGAAGAAATCCGCTGCCCAGTAGCACGAGCACACAAACAAATTAAAATGGCTTCCTTTATACTAAAAATTATACATTATCTTTTCTGTATTTTATTGTTATCTCAGAGTTAATCTTCATGCAGCCTGGTTGTTTCCAGTGCTTTGATAGCTTGTGGATGGGTCTACGGAAGTCTAAACTGCGGAGAAACAGGGAGTATGAAGACGACGAAGGACCGGTCGGTGTAGCTGGGACTCATCAAGTCACCGAGTATGACTCGGTTCACCGCGATGCAGTGACTTGTATAGCAGCTTACTCATCAGGCTTCTGTGTGTCAGGAAGTGCAGATAGGGTAAATAATATATGTAGAGTTTAATGAAATGTTCCTCAGCCGTTTGGTGTTATCTGCATCTCGCCAAAGCCACCACTGTAACAGCTAAGTTTATTGTAAGGTAACACAACCTATTATCGGACAGTTTACTTTGATCGCAAAAAACATCTCTTGATGGAACAAACTTCCACATGAAATTGCCACACTAGGGTCTTAGCTTCAAAAAAGCTGCCTATGGATTGACTAGCTGACAATAACATCAGTTTATTTATTCATTAATTCATGCAGTTTAAAATACATGTACTCTTAATCTTATTGAGTGTACTGGCACTACTGGCTAATCACTAATCTAGTAATAACTGTACATATACTGTGTAGGTTGATGTTGTATGGTTTATTTGTTGACAGACGGTTGCCATGTTTAATCTGAAGTCTGGTACACTTTGTCAGAAATGGGTTGGACATGAGAGGGAAGTTACTAAGGTACATGTACATTGTAAGAACTCAGGATTCTTAAATCTCATTAGTAAACAATTACTACTTTAAAATAGTACTACTTTAAAACCGCCTCCCGGTTAGCTCAGTGGTTAAGCTCTGGTCTGTCGAGCGGGAGGTTGTGGGTTCAAACCGGCCGGCCAGACCAACACTCAGGGTCTTAAAATAACTGAGTAGAAGGTGCTGCCTTTGTGAAACAATTGCAAATGGTTAGACCTTCATGTCTTCTCGGATAAGGATATAAAATCGTAGGTCCCATGTTTGGTGGAGACAAGCCTCATAAGGGACTTTGAGTCCTATTGTTTGTTTCCTGTGGCGTTATGCCCAAATGTTGTAAATTAAATTAAATTGTTATTATTATGATCATTACTATTGTCATTCTCATCACCATCATTATTGTAATTATTCTGATCATAATTATTGATCTCCGTCAACATGATCATCATTTTAGTTGTTGTCATCATTATACATGTACAAATTATTATTGTCGTTGTCATTAATATATATTTTGGTATATACGGTAAGCTCCCAATTATCTGAACTGTGGTAAATAACAACCTGAGAAAAAAACCTGATAAATTATATAGAGAAAACAAAGATAAAAACACAAATTAAAGTAACTGGTAGAATCAAGGCGAATCAGTGCAAAAGGTTTAGAAGAAAAACAATGGAAAATGAATCAAAGAAAAAAAAAATTCACTAGCTACTGGCCAAGGTTTTGATCCTGGCTGCCTAGTTCCAACAGTGCGTGTCAGGTGCAGCACTTCTTCAGGCATGCTGCTCACAATGTGTTGAGGAATGATGGAAACCAGAAGTCTGCCAATTGTTCCTCTCATCCTTTATCTATGGGGTCAGCTCCCCTATCGTCATCATCAATAACAACAACATTGTTGTCATCATCATTACCATTATTATTATAATTATCAAGCATTATCATTATTATTTTTACTGATAGGTAGTTCCTGCAGGTGAAGAGCTTATATACAGTTCATCCAGAGACAAAACGATTAAAGTCTGGAAGATTGGCGACTTTGCAAACAATCCAATTGCCACATATGAAGGACATAGACTAGTTGTCACTGGAATAGACCTGAATGAAGGTTTGCCAATTATTTTATCATACATGTAGGCCATTGCAGGTTTTATCATATTTATTATACAATACATGTATATCCAAAGCAAAGCCAAAGCAAAGAATGCATACAACATGCACCAGAATGTAAGAAGTACATGAAACCTAGTTGATAAAATGCTTGGCAAAATAAGTATGACTGTCTCATAAAAATACACCGCCATAAATAAACCTCTATTCATTTACTGCATTTAATTAATTTAATTTTTGCAATAATTCAGGGAGAAATTGTTTTGACTCTATAAGCTTAGGGTCAAAGATGCCAAAAAATATGCATTACATTGTAAGTGCAATACACAGGACACACCATATTTGGTTTTCTCCTACAAGGCTTGTACTTTATCTGGTTAGTCATCTACCATAGACTAGTCCTCAAGATTACTGTGGCTTCTAAACTTGGATAGCAGTATTTTCATTTCATTTCTTTATTTGCCACAGATATAAATACCATGATTACATGAATATACGGGGTTGCAAGTGGTGAGGGAGCCCAAATAGAAACCATTAGGCTTATAAATGTGATTTTGGGCTAACTCTTTGACAACTGATTGTATTAAAAACATTGCAGGAGCAATGAGTACATCCATACATGTATCGGGTATGGTTTCCAGCTGTTTTAATCTGATATTATTCTCACTGGTCGTCCCACTCACAATGGCCATTAGGGTATATGGGTATAAGATAAGCCTGACAACGCATTGGAATGAGAACTCCAGGATAGAAGGGAAGGGTGAGGATCGAGGGGAAGACCAGTACCCACTCATTCTCCTCCTTCCCATCCATTTACTTGGTGGAAGGACAGCATCTTCTGAACAAGTTCTGCTAACTGCATGGATAATGAGATATGCCAGTCATGAGATGTGCTAATGTAATAGGTCCTTTGCAGGACATGGTCACATGACCTTTTTAGCTTGTCAATCAAAACTAATTTGGTGCTAGATCAACATGGATGGATGCCAGAAATGGAAAGAGGAGCCAAAATTAGTAAAATGAGCTCATATCTTTAAAACAACATGTAGGAATGGCAAATTTTTGAAAACGCAAAATTTAACAGGGTTTATGAGGCTGGCTAGCATGGCTAATGCTAATTTTGCTCACTCTTTCCATTTCTGGCATCCATATTATTCTAGCACCAAATAATGTTTGATTGGCAAGCTAAAAAGGTCATTTCACCAGGTCCTATTATCAACTGCTTCTGTTTCTTATCTGTTTCAATCTGTAGATGGAAATTTATTGTTTTCTGGGTCAAGGGATAACACTGTACGACTATGGGATGTTAACACAGGAACATGTACACAAAAGAATGAAGTTACTAGAAATTTGGTAAGACATGGAACACTAGTATTATGTCTTTCATATTAATTACATGGCCTTTTATTTTGTGTTGAATTGCTTAAATATGTTCTTTTAGGTATCTTGTGTAAAGTGGATACCCCAGACACAATATGTTGCACAAACAGGAGAAGATAAAACACTCAGGTATTTGTAGATCAAAGTCCCCTTTTAGAATCTTGAACCAAAAAAAAACAGTTTTGAAAATGTTGAACTGGTTTAAAGAAAATAAAGCAGTTTGAATTTTTTAACTGGTTTAATAAAATTAAACAGTTTGAAAATGTTGAACTGCATAAAGAATCAAATTAAACCAGTTTGGAAATTCTGAACTAGTTTTAAAATATGAGCCAGTTGGAAAATTTTGGACTGGTTTAAAAAATAATCTAGTTGGAAAATGTTGAACTGGTTTCATCCATTTTAAGCCAAAAACTTTTATGAATCACAACATATACATGTACACACCTTCAAAGCATTTGATATGATCATAATTACTCGGGCCAGGCCTTCGGCCGAGGCACGAGTCAGAATTCGCAAGTGTTTATTATTATTCTTTTTTTTATTTTTATTTTTTGTGTCGCTCCGGAAGTCGCCGTTAACCAATCAGATTACACATGAGCCATTGTTCGATGAAGAACTCAACACGTGACAAGATTAACCAATCAGATTCAACACCGCTCGGGGACACTTTACCAAAGATATTTTTAGAGGCAAAGTTGGACGGGAGCGAAGATTGGAACCATTCTTACACATTATTTTGCTCAAACCAAAGGTCTCTTCGACTGAAATACCAAGATGTTCAGTTATTCTAGGGCTAGCAGGACTTTTAGGTGCTTTCGATGGAAAATTCTTACATTTACGAAAGGAGTGTGGCGATAATCGCATAGTCTAGTGCTAGTCACTAGTCTAGTGCTAGTCTGGCCGAATGATCCACGGAAACTGAATGAAAATGCCTGTAGGCTGTACTGCTGCATCTAAGTGCCATAGGACTACTCTCCTGAAGTACTCTTGTCTGTCTTGAGATTATACTGCTGGGAAGTCTTGAAGCCAGTCAAACCAATGCTGAGCTTTTATACTAACTTCGACTCAAGAGTCGCAAAAGCTGGAAGTGAACAGTGATTGACCCCCGCTTTGAACGCGAACGGAAATCAGAACTGGTGAGGTTGAAATTATGTGTTTATATATGCGCACACAAATCTTGCTTGTTCCCTACTTTTAAAATGTTATTAAGTGTAATGGTGACTGTAATTCGAACTGGATATGAAATCGTCCGTAAGTTGAATTGTATGTGACTTTATAGAGACCAAGAAGAAAAAGTTAAAATCGATCGTCAAAACAATAACAGAACTCAGAAGATACAGAGAGGCATTCGAATTTACTACGAATTATACCCATAAACAGAACTGGATATGACTTACAAACCGAGAATACCGAATTAAAATTGAATTGGATGTGAAACTGTCAAAAGAAGAGCAGGATTTGTTGTGTAAAGCCATACTGGAGAGTACAATTATATAAGTTATGGCTCTATCAATTCCAAAGCTGCCCCTCCCCCTGGATATTTGTGGGGCATCAGAACGTTGCAAATGCCCCACTGTGGGGTCAAATGCTCCACGGTGGGGCTTTGGTACGGGTGCAAATCTCTTATCAAATTCGCTATTTTGACTCTCTTTCTACAATTAATGAATTCCCCACCCTGCCAACTTTTGTTTGCTCCAAAATGTCTCACCCCTGGGACAAAAACTCAGTCAAATGACCCCCACCCTTGGGGGATGGGCAGGTTTGGAATTGGTAGAGCTATACACAGATACTGAAACTGATTAGAACAATCATAAATAGAATTGGGTTTGGAGATTTATTTACCAAGCGAACACTGTTGCCCTGAAAAATATGTCGAAAAAGTCAACTTGAAATACTGAAGAAAGAAGACAAATGTAGGACTGTAAAAAGAAGAAAAAAGAAAATTGAATTAGAGCTGACTCGAAAAATGGAATGACCATCATCAGAAAATTGTATAATACTAAAAATAGAATAATTTAGGTTTTGAAATTGGGACAATGGGATTTCCTGTGCATTTCTCTCTTGGGGGCATATTACTGATCCTCCAAGCCTAACCCAATCCGTCCAATCTACTTTTATAGTATTTCAGAAGTATTTATGTTACTTTTTATGTTTTCAGATAACGAATTGAAGTGATATATAATTTATATGCATTCACTTGTATACTGATATTATTATTACAGTCACGAACACTGAGACAATATTTAGCTTAATTAGTGACATATTTTAATTGATATTAATCTAAATCATGTTTCGAATTTTTAATTATAAGGAGGGCCACGCATTTCTTAGCCTCCCCCCTCCCCGCAGTTGTTTTTAGGGGCTCATACCTAGCCCCTAAAAATGACTGGGGGAGGCTACACATTTCTATGTGTGTACTAGTTGGTGTTACCCTCTTTAAATAAAGTTAATTTTATTTTCCAAGTGGTCTACATGCATGAAATCAATGCACACAATATTTTATTCAACATTAGGGACTGGTCAAAAATTAGCAGGGGAGGTGCAAAGGGGGTGGGGGTGGGGGTGGGGTGGAGATAAAAA